>JAULBU010072473.1:0-10389 GCA_032358235.1 Odonthalia washingtoniensis | reverse complement strand
TTCCAGAATTAACCACATTATAAGAGTAAATGGTGGACACATTGAACAAGACAACTTATGAATAAAACTTCTTGAGTTCATCTATTATAATACGTAATGAAACCCCCAAAAGATGAAGAGAACTCTTCTGGATTAATTTTTCAAATCGCTCAAAGACTTTTCGGACACCCTGTAATTCTCTATACGCTGCACTGTAATCTTCTGTATTTTCTTTAATTATGTAGCAGTGTTCATTTTATTCTTGTGTTATAACAACGAAATGTTTTTCGTATTGCGGACGAAGAAAAAAATGACGAAGAAACGAATAAAAATAACAAAATCCAAAAGAAAATCAACCACCTTCGGCCAACTCGAAAATAAAAACAAACCTCCCTTCCTCCATGTAGCCTTGTGTCAAAATATTTCCGGGAAAATAAACATCTGCCTCTGAATTTTCTGTATTCCCACTAGCTGATAAGGCATCATCTGTTATTCCCCAGCTGAGCTCCCATGGAATGATTGATGTTCATTGTTGATTTAAACACTGTTTTTTTGATTTAACAGTTGAAAAAAAGCTGCTCTCTTAGATACAACCGATGCATTGAGTCAAGAGTGTTTACGCCATGCTACACGGCGTTTTTGTTTCACGAAACGACATGGTTGAACGCTTTAAAAACACCCATAGATGGTATTTCAAATGGAAAAGGTAGGATAACTAGTGGCAATATAATTGTTACACACAGTCCAAGCTCTGCGACAACAGGCACATGACCTCTCTGTGTAAAATTTGCCAACGTGGTTCATAACGAAAGTTTTGACCAAGCTGAATGCTCGCCAGTAAAGAATGCCACAATACGATGACAGTAACTGGGTACTCTATTTGTGCAATATCTACCAGTACGTGGGTCGATTTTAAAGGTAGTGCTATAGCGATTTCTACTTCTTGAACATTTCCAAACACCTTCCCATTAAATCTTTCCTTTGTAAACTGCAAGTGTTCTTCCAATCTGTTATTCAACCACAACCATCATAGCAACATGTACCAAATAATACGGAACGGGTAAATGGAGGTGATGGTACTACTACTACTAATACAGACATTCAATTTGCTAGTAAAGTACGAAAATATCAGCATCAATCATCATCTTCATCTACATCAACACCACCAACTTGTAATAATAACTCACAACAACAACGGTCTACCAATGATGATAATAGACCTGTTATTAATGCATCATATATCCATAATAACTATAATCATGCAAACGGATCTACAAATTCAAATTGCAGTACCTGCTGCTGATGTGTCACCATCAATAACAACGACAAATTGTCTCCCAATGATGTCTCCATCAGATATACCTGTAAGAACTCCTTCTAATGATGTAATGGGGAGTAAAGATGCTCGTGTACCTGTCAAGGTGCAAAGTGTAGTTAAAGAAAACATCACAAATATGGAAACGAATAAGTTTGATGGTATGCTACAAACGACTGCTACTACAAAAAGAAACGTTAATGGTGGTGGTGGTGCGGACAATCAACAGGATCATGGAAGTAGTAGATGGGATATAGAAGTTGATGGTTATGAGGATGTAGATGATATTGATGCAGTGAATATTAGTAATAATAATTTATGGTTGATAATGAATTTGAATATTGGAATGAGTATGGCGATAAATATGGGTATTAGTAATAAAAGTTTGAATGTATATATACAGGGTAATCATAGCGTATTCGCATCACGACATTGTTTATTACATAAACTTATAATTATTGTTGACGACATTATTTATATAAACATAATCAAAAATGCACCATTCATACTATTTGCTATGAGTTTACTGTTTCTTTTCTTTAGATATATATATACATATATCTATCTCTATGTATATATATATGTATATATTGCAGTTCTTCGTTTGTGAGATGTATTTGGCTATTTGTGATTGTGGTTTCTCGACATCGAATAAGTTTTTTGGCTTGTTGCTTTTACCGCTGTTTTATTTGAACTGTTAAACAACTTTCTAGGGACAAACAGGCTCTTTTTATACTAAATTTATCGGAAGATCACTACGCTCTTCAAATCGATATCTGCACATATATATATATATATATCTATACATATACATCAACCAATTTAAGACGATATGGCTCGATAATCACTCTCTATCATCGCCATGTTCAGGTATTTCAAAACCCCCCCGAATGTCTATACCTTTTCCTTCCTTTTCTAAAAGAATGAATTATGGTTTAAAAAAATCATAACACCATATGTCAATCTTTGCCCGTCTCCACCTCCTCCTTGTTCCTCGCATTACTTTTTAAAAATAGAGAGTTCTTCTTTTAATTCTAAAACAGATCTTTTTCGTCCGAAATAATGAAATAAAATTCAATTCTGAGTCAGACAACGGATAATGTTAATATGACGAGACGATTGATGATTGGAGGCGATGATATTATTGTTGATAATGATTATGATGATGAGTACGATAACGTCGATATGATGAGATGATTGAGACGAGTTCTTTCTAGTCTGATGACAAGGGCGATATGATACTAGAGTTTGGAAAGATGCTACGGTAATGATTTGTCCTCGTAATGAATGTATATCAAATATACATGATATATGTTTATTATAATGAAGATGTAAAAAGAATAGTCATGAGAAAGAAGAAACATGAAAGAATATATTTCCTTCATAATTTGAGAATGAAGATCAGCATGGAATGTAAGTACTTCAGATTCGTTCAATTTGACACTTGTAACCGTTTTGAAAACTTTGGTTGGTCAATTTCTACTTTGCTGTAAGCCACATTCATTAATAAAATCGATACTTAAATTCTCTCTGTAAACTATCCAAAATAACATGCAATACATTCATTGATAAAAATGATTTCATTACTATTTAGAAACTTGCCATGGTGAAAGTACATTTTGGTCAGAATTTTTAAACTGAAAACAGCTACTAATTTTACTTTATTTTATTCGTCTAAACGTTGCTCAGTTAGCAATGGAAATGGAAAGTAAAAAATTAAAAGAATTTCGAATGATTTTTTCCATCCCATTTTTCTTCATTTTTCTTCATAAAATAGCACCAGTTTTAATTCTATGTCGCATTTAAAGTATTGGTGAGGTCCTCAGAAACACGTTTATTGCTACATAGCAATAAAAATGGTGCAATTCAACATATTTTTCCATGCAGTGTATATGCCATCAAGATTCACCTCTAACAAAAATTGCATTTGTAAGGATATGGAAGAGCCAAACTTCATACGTCTGTATCTTCATTCTCAAAATACCCCAAAAGCGCCACGATTTTTTGAGCCCAAAAAGTCCTAAATATGCCACGGTTTTTTTAGAAAATCACTTTGGGAAATCTTTCGGATAATACTGCCCATAGTAACAACATTAATTTCCAAATATTCAAATGACACTCGAAACAAAATTGAAAACTTTTTCACTGGTGTGTTTCCAAAATCATTTCGAAAATCTCAAACAAGTTTCAAAATATTTTTGCAGTGACTTTGATGTTGTATTTTGATGTTCAGTCAAAACAAATTTGAAGATTTCAAAACACAGTCAAAATTATTTTGTATTCATTTTGGGGTGAATAGAATTACATATATGTGTATATATATATATATATATATATATTCTTTTTTTGTTTTGGTGGAATGTGGATATGTTTTCCAAAAATCATTTGAAAGTTTCAAGATACTGTTAAAAATAATTTGACTTCGTTTCGGATGGTATGGCATAACATTTTCCAGGACATATTCAAAGTTTTCAAATAATATCGAAAATTATTTGATTTTGTTTGGGTGGAATGTGGATATGTTTTCCAAAAATCGTTTGAAAGAGTCAAATTATTGTGAAGAAAGCGTGAAACTTTATTGGAAGTATTTTGGGACAACGGCGAGAGGTATATGAAAAATAATATTATTTATTTCCGAATACTGCACGAAATTGTTTGGAAATATTCTGCATATCCGCATACTACATATCATATGTATTAATCTTTAAAATGCTAGTAGTATTGTGGTATGCAGAATTTCACATATGGCAGGGGCGTGTCACATATATCACTGTGACATTAGTATGGCATGCCATATATGTCGCATTGACCAGTAACTGAACAACTAATTTGGCTTTAGTTACCACTGTTGTTGGGATTGCGGATGATGTGATGGAGTTTGTGGAATAATTTTCGATTTCGTGTTGAGAAAAACTGTTGTGATGATTTTGGATTTGTATCGACATTCAGTGGCTACAGTGTGCACTTGACTAGGGCCGTATACTGCACTGGTATCAGTTTTGAACACATGGTTCAATCGCACAAAATGGAGAGTTGGTGCATTTGGTCGTGCGTAACTATCCAATAGTGCGGATGATAGCATACGTGGAAGATTTGGCGGCTCCGTCGCGTGATATTTCTGTGGAAAAATAGAAAAATCATCATTATCACTGGGCGTATTTGTTTCTTCGTGTGGGAGATCTTTTGAATCAAATTCTTTCGGATGCGCAATAATAGTGATCACGTTTCTTAGATTTCCATGGGAGTATTAATAAATTGGTAAACTAGGGCTATATCTACAAAATTGAGTAAGGAGTAAAACAAAAGAAGGTCGTGGTTAGAAACAGGTCAATGCAAAAAATGTACGAATAAATAAATAAAGTTGATCAAAAAAGCACAACACAGTGAGATGTTGGATAAAAAAATGGAGAGCAAAAGTAAAAGCGGAAGCGGGAAAACACACTTTCAATTGCCATAGATGATGAAGTTGTATTGAAAAGTGCCGACTGGCAATAACAAAATGGCTGTGAAGTCGTTTTGATGTGTTCGATATAACGCATATTTAATATTCCATCCATGCCATACACCTGTGACATAAACTGTACGACCGCCGAAGTTCCAATAGTTGTGCTTGATGTTTTTCAACGGAAGGTGTAACATCTGTTTGTGGTTGAGGTAAACGACGTTCAGCGTTTATTTACGTGGATGATGATGATTGAGTATTGATATCATCTGTAAGATGTACAACACTACGTTGCGATATCTTTCTCCTCGTCTTCGACCTTAGGAGTGACAACAGACACAGGCGTGGAATCAGACCCAGGTGTGGCAACAAAACCAGGCGTGGAGACAGATCCATGTGCATAACCCGATGTAGGTGTTCTAACAGATCCAGTAGTGACGGCAGATGTAGGCGTTCCCGTAGTTGTATGAGTAGCGATAGACCCATGCGTGGCCATAGCGCTCGTCGTAGCGACGGCAGCAGAAGTTCTCGGTGTAGTGGTCGGCGTAATGACAGAAGCATGTGTGAAGTTAATAATAATTTGTTTTAATTAGTTTAAAAACGTGTAATATTTCAATAATAAAATATTGCATTTATTTTTAACGAAATGAATATTTTATTATTGAATTATCACACTTTCTAAATTAATTAAAGAATAATATTTTTAATAAATGAAAGTTATACATTGTATTAATTCTGGAGATGTTGAAGCAAATTACTTGCGATGAATAATAAAAAGTTGTCTTTCTTGTTATTGCGGTGGAACACAGGCTGAAATATTGCGCCCAGTCAGCCACGAGCGGCGTGCTGAAATTGAAAACGAAATTGACGAGATGCTGGTGAACAACATGATTGTCGACAACGAATTCATCGATGGTGAATCTCCTCGACGGATTGATTTTTCTCTTCCCGTTCGTCGATCCTCATGAAGTCCTCGTGCGCTGGTCAATATGTTATCTATCACAGTTCGGTGCCAAATGGTTGAAATCAACTTCTAATAAGGTCGAACCATTTGGAAACTAAACTATCAATAACAATAAAATTCCTACATTTCAGCAGCAGGATTTAAATTCGGTCACAAAAACATTTAGTCCAAGATATGTCAACTCATTATATTTTGTTATAGTTTAATTTTTTTGTCTTTAGGTATAGCTATAGTAGGTGGTTCATCTAAGTTTCGTTGTCATGTACCTATATAATATCATGGAAAAATTGAAAAAACATCTAATCGATCCAACACCGAAACATACAATAAGAATTCCGTCATGTAAATATATTTTTCCTTAAGTAATTTTCATCAGAATTTACGGGATTAGGATTATGGGAAATCAACATCTGATTTGATGAATCAAGGTTTGCTACCTCAAACAAAATTAAACATTGAAATTTGTGAAGCTTATTTATGTGCTGGTAGTAATGGTGTGATGCTTGTTTAACTAAAAAACCTATTCGTGAGGCTGATGCTAAAAAGTGTCTAGAGACCAAACGAAGAAACGTCCTTCTAGAGCTAAATCTATCACAGGTCAACCGGAGCAACAACAGCCTGGAGACAGTTCTCCAAATACAACTAATTCAGTTGCAAAAAAAACTTCATCTGAGAATGATTCTTCCAGTGGTGGTGGGATTTTTAGCTTCGTTAAATTCATGACTTCTGGTGTACGTAATCTAGCAGGCGCAATCATAGCGACAGTGGCAGGAAGTGACGGTGATATTGATGATGAAGATTTGTTGAATGCGCCGGATAAATTACCGTTATCGGAAGAGGTATGAGGCTTGGTATTCTTCATTTGCACACGTTCGATTTATCCCTGCGGTCAGGAAGGATGTATTGAGTTCAAACGAGGATAAGAAGAAAATGCATTCTTGCACAAGCTGTTATGAGAGAGAAGAAGCAAGTTGTCTTGGATTTGCAGTGCTTGATACATAGTTGTATTGTGGAATAGGACGTATGTTCGCAGATCGTTTTAAATGTAAGGAACACCCACCTTCTGACATGCTCATTCACAATTATCACATCTTGCTACATTCGCGAAAAGAAAAGTTAAAGTTGCCGGTGCTGCAGTTACTGCGCTTTCTGCGGGTGTTGTTGATGACCTCTAAGTGGTGTCCGGGGTGTTCATGTTGATGATATTACTGAGGCCGTTTTTGTTTACCATTTTCGGTTTTGGTTCAAACCATCTTTATCTTACTTTTACTTGAAAATGACGTTTGATTGGACAACTTTCATGACAGTATTCACTGTACTGCAATTTTCATTGCACTACAGAACAAGAAAATCGTACTTTCGTGAAAACGTATTCAAAAATCAAAGCAAGATATCTACTCTTGAATTAATAGGAAAAAAGTAGGACTTTCTTCTGGTGGTAATAGACATGCACCCAGTCCGACACAGCCATCATCATCAATAGCACCCGGTCTCAGTAATGGTAATAATGGTAGTAATAATGGACTTGGTACCACCGATAGGACATGAAGACCAGAAGGAGAAGTAAAACGTCACCATCATCATCAACACTTTATTCGCTGCTTTAATCCTAATGGATGTGTAGGAACGATATGTAAAGCATGTTCGCCTTTCTGTACTAATAACAAATTCAAACAAAGTTAGATCCAGGCGTGTATTGTGGTGCCGACAGCCAAAACAACGCTTTATAACACCCAATACAAATACGACACTACCTACCGAATAACAATTGCATATACCTTTGTGAGCCGAGCCAGGATTGTGGTGTCAAGAAAATATTGACTGTTGACAGCATGGAATGATTTTTCTCGTATGAAAGAAATAAAAGGAGACCAGAAACCTTTTAAAACAGAGTAAATCTCTTAGCAATCAAGACAGGGTTGCAGATTCTATATCACTTCACACTAAATATTATGTTCTACCCACAAACTTAGCCTACTCCATAGTCTTTATACATTTTATTTTCCCAAATAGGAGCTCTCCGCTTCATCTTGAAAACAAACAAAAAATTGAAGGTTTTCATCTCTACTTCAGTTACGGCACTTTCTGTCAAATTTCATTATGAAAATGAAAAACCATTCTTCACCATTCTAATCAACATTCCTCATACCTCCCACACAACATCCAGGATTTCTTCGAATCCTAAATGGTTCACAACCAGGTACTTTTATTTTAACTAGTGACCAATTTCAACAATGTCCTGTCTACTTGACCAATTTCACTCGACGAATACTGAAATCAATAGATGTTATTTTGCTATCAATTGTATGGATTGTGTCGCCCACTCACAACACAAACACGGCAATACAACTCCCAATGAAAATACCAGACTACCTACCGGTTGTTGACCATGGACTCCAATCTTGTGCCGTGCCAGTTTAATGAAACGACTTTGTTCAATAAAACAAATTTATGATCATTGTAAATCTCTACATGTCGTGAAATGGATCTAATATTTTATGCTGGGCGCTTTATTGTTTCTACATAATTAGTTAAAATGTTAAACACAGACTTGTTTTAATTTTTAATTTCACAAGATGGTATATGAAACGCAGTGATTCTAAAATTCTTTCATAAAATAAAAATGGAACTAACACAATGACGTTAAAATGTTAATCAAAAATATGTTTTGATTTATAGTTTTCCATCTCTACCACCACTTCTTAATACAAATCCATTACTCATTATCATCTCCAACATAACTGTAAACTTTTCCCTTTGGTCTGCAAAATCTATTTACATAAAAAATGTCTGATCACCATCCGAAATCACTACCCCAACCTGTTCAATCTGTTTCTTTCTGGCTACTGCGTCTGATATTAAACAAATTACCCTATCCGCATGAACAACATGGACTGGGCCCATCACACTATCTATGGGAATAAATCCAAACTGATTACTTGATAACATCTTCCCCTCGTCTCCTTCAGTCCGCTTCCATTTAAATTTAACGCAGTTTAAACACCTATCAATTCAATCCACACCCACATCATCGCTACTAATCACTTGGTAAAACTGCACGAGCAGATGCATTTAATGATGTTTGAGATTTATCACTATACTCTTCTAAAATACCCATGAATGATTTCTTTCCATCTCTAGATTCCTTTCTCCATGATATTCCTCTATCCGTGCATTTCTGAATGTACAGTTTGGCTCTGGTACTGGCCTCAACACCTATATACAAAATCATCGGGTGAGTTCGAACTGATGTATTTCGTGGTGGCTCTGTAATTAGTCCGTCTTTAGGAGTCATTTTTATCTGAGATTGTAAACCTATTACAGGATCTCTGGAATACAACTTATATTGCACTCCTCTTTCGGACTGCAGTGTTTCCAGCTTGAATCCATCATTATCTAGTTTTATGAATGCTAGCTTTTCCTGATATTGACCAATACTCTCCATATCTTGAAACGTTTCCACAAATCCTCCGATACTACATATGTTGTCTCTTATTACATTCAGTTCCTTACTACACTGCTTATCCCCAGCGCCCCTTTTTAATATAAAGCACATTCGAGAAAGCACATCAAACTATGGAGGAGAGTAATCATGTACTCCTTGTTGAAAAGATGGTAGATAATCTCTAGTATATTCAGGGATCATCTCATCCCTTACTGTATCGTAGTTGTCTCTGGATCCAGAAAAGTACTCAGGGTCAGGGGGTTCAGGGAACATTTCGTTGGTTATGCAGTCCACGGCAAGCCTGGATCCAATGCCAGCCATAGTTCGTGGAACAGTTAGTGTACGATTAGTAGTTGAAGTTTTCCTTCTCTTGAAAAGTCGATCCACAGCACCAGAAGAATGACTTTTCATAACATGCGTGTCGACACCATGTTGTGTTCTTGTCGAAAAAGAGCAATAAACCCTTGGGCAGTTAAACTCATTATTCAGGAGGCACGGTCTTCGAGGTAATGATTATTATAGATTATGTTTCAAGGAAATTTATATGAAGATAGCCGAAATTGTTATTTCCTATCAGGGGCCAAATATAATTTGCGCTGTCCAATTTTTGAAAATTCAAACTTTTTATTAACATAATTTTTTGAATACAGGGAATTTCAAGATAGGTTGCCATCATGGCATGGTGTCGTACAGTGGAATTTACCAAAAGGAAAATTTACTTTTTAGAAAACCCCAAAATATATTTGGGTACCTCACATCGCAAGATCATACAGAAATTATCAAGGACAATTCCAAAGTGCCATTGGGTTCATTTCGGAATATTTGAAAACATATTTGGCTCCCGAATCTCGGAGCTCCCCTAAAAAACCAAAATGTATTCAAAATGCTGTTCGCAGCTTTTTGAGATATTTCAAATATTATTTGGCTCTTGTTTTTCGGAGATCCACTAAATTATTATCAAATTATATCCAAAATGATAATGGGCTCTTCTTGGAGTATGTCAAAGAATATTTGGCTCCCGTGCCTTGGAAGTCAACATAAAATATCTTAAATATTATCCAAAATAAAATTGGGTTCTTTTCGGGAAATATCAAACTGGTTTCGAAAATGACATAACAAATTTGAAATAAATAAACTTGTAAAGTTAACATAACCTTTATGCTATACTTTTAAAATTGAAATAATGCCCAAGTCGATTCAAAAGATTACCAAAAACATTGAAACAAAATTCAATTTCAGTTTTG
>JAULBU010072462.1:0-10390 GCA_032358235.1 Odonthalia washingtoniensis | reverse complement strand
ACGCATTATCTGACGAATTTGTTCCCTTGACGTGTGATCAGGAGATAATCCACCATGCGTACAAAATCAAGATCTGATTGATCGCGGTGTACAGCACCATCCTTAGAAGCTTTACCGCTTCTGTATGGGCTGAGGGTAGGGGATCGGGTATTAAGTGAGTGGATGATGATGGAGGTGGTGATGTGGTCATGCTGATGGCGGGTGCGCGGGGGAGTGCATCGTGACGATGAGTACCAAAATTTGATTAGGGTCCACTCCCGCTTTGCAAATATTTAATAATAAATATTATTTGTAATGCCGGAGTGGACCCCGAGTACCCTCAAAGGGTCATACCGAAAAAATAATTCCCACCGATTTCCCTGTGACAAACAGTACAGCGTCGCCTGTCATTGCGGTTTCAGTTGCTACCATGATTACAGTTGGTGTACACTCTATAATTCGTACGCGGGCGTAGTAGAATGTGGCTGGATACCGGCTACAGCCCTCAAAGTCTCGTTCACAATCATGAAGTTGGGTATAGATAATGGATTATACTGAAAATATAATCACCTGAACCGGTCAGGGCCGTTCCATGAAGATGTGTTGATTTGTTGAAAACTGAAAAAGAAGTCCATTTATTTCGATATATTATGCAGTACTTGAGGTAATAATCATGATACCATCACGATCATATCATCATGGTAAACGACTATTGGTACTTCCAAAATGATGAGCATTATTTTGTATGTACCTTTTGGGCAAATACAAATATACATCAATATGTTCATCAAATAATAAAATAATATATATAATTATAATTGTTGGTTGAATAGAACGAATGATGCACCGTTCAGGGGTGCTGAAAGGCCTAATTTAAAGTTATGATATTACACCTAGACTCTATAAAACAATGAGCTCTTGACGGATCTTGAAAAGAAAGCCACCGGAGTTTGACCCAGTTCAGTAACATTATTTTAGAAAATATAGGAACGGCAGGAGTATCACTTTCATTAATGAACCGAATTGTGATAATTCCCAACATTTTAATATTCGTAACTTTGATCGTTCCTTCTTCTACTGGACCTGTTCAACATGTAAAATAAAAAGTACAAAATGATAAAAACCACGAGGCTAGAAAATTATTTACTCTAGACATGTATTAAGCATTATCAAATTGTCAAGAAAAGAACGATTCTTTGCAAAGAGGAAAACCAATTCGTAATGCAAAATTTCTTCTGTTTGAAGATAACCGTGGGTAGATAGTTTGCAAAGCTATTCTGCTTAAAAAATAGTTCAAAAA
This sequence comes from Odonthalia washingtoniensis, assembly GCA_032358235.1. Lineage (NCBI taxonomy): Eukaryota > Rhodophyta > Florideophyceae > Ceramiales > Rhodomelaceae > Odonthalia > Odonthalia washingtoniensis. Next base: position 9,111 of record JAULBU010072462.1, on the reverse strand, counting down.
AAGAAAGAATTTTCCTGGAAGGATTTAGATAATTCACGGTCATTGTATCCTGCATAACACAGTACAGATTATATGTATCATGAAAAGTAATATGAGCAGACCTATGTATAAATTGAAATTTGTTTAGCATGACTTAACAACACCAACAAAGCTGGTGATAGTCCCAATGACCTTGTTTATCGAGGATATGCAAAATCGAAACGAGTTGCAAATTTTGTAAAAGCCCTGGTTGTTTCACTACGAAGGATAAAACTGGAATCAGAAATGAACTGGTCTGGACCATATTCTTTGAATTTGTTAGGTAAAGGTAACAATCATTCACATCTCGTTCACGGAAGAGCAATTTGCAAAGATTGGACATGAATATATCGTTCTTAAATACGAACCGGGGCAGAGTATGGTGTCTCTATTAAATAAGAAACAAAGTTCTGAAAGTCATTCACATCTTGAAATAAGCTTGTTGCTGTTGATGCATTGCTGCCACATGCTGATGTTGAGTAGAATGTGCTTGTGGAGCCGGATGCTGTGTTTTTATCTGGAATTCAAAACAAATTTGGGAAGGTAGAGGGACTATGATGCCTCTGAGGCTGTGAAGCGGCACAAACTCCTCGTCCGAATCTTGAAAAAAACTGGGCTTCATCTGTGATGTAACATATATCCAGTCTTCTTGTCTGAGTTGTCTCTATTGCTTTCCGAGAATGAGAAAAAATTGAATAGAAGGCAGTAGTTCGACGGTTGACTCTGCTCACCATTTTTATGCAGTGGCTTCAGCGCTATCTCTCGCCACTGTTTCAGTAATCACCCCATGCAACCTATCGATTCACACCATACCCTTATTACTTTAGTACTACCTTCTATCGTTAACTTTAACATCTCTGAGTGAAGTGCGTCCGAACCGCCCACACCGAATCGACAGATTTTCTCTTTTCCTGATTTTAATCGCTGTATCCACCTGGATGATCCCATCGTACGTAGCGAGCGTTAAGATCTCCTACGATTACGTGTTTCAATTGTGTCTTTTCGGTCATTATATATAAATATTTTAGGAATTTATCAAGTAGGTATGGTGTTCATCGTTCTATGTTGGATTCTGGTCAACAATGGTGTATCGCTTCATCCGCTACAACATGGGTTTCTACTATTTTTAGGATGTAAGGTTTTATCGCTTGTGGATGAGATGGCTGTAAGATGGTGCTCGCAACTGCAGAACGGAAAGAAAAGAATCATTACTTGATTAATATATGACTGCAAAAGTTATTTGAAAATTGACAATTGCAGATTATTTGTAAAAAAATAAAGGTATGCCGAATGTAAGGAAGCTATATCATAGAAAAGACTATCATTGAATGTAGTGAGGTGTGGTGACCATGTATAATCTTGACGAAAATTATACGTAAAAAACTGTCCTTCCTTTTCGTCGCACATTATGGATGAAGAAGCCGACTGACGTAGTAGATGTTGCGTGAGATAAAAACTGTTTGCAAATTCCAAATTGGAGTGTTCTGGGCTGTTTCTTCCCAGAACAGCAGAGAAGTAAAGTAAACATAAATTGATTATTGTATGACCACAAACTTATTTATTCATTGAAAATTATATATCGTCTCAAAAACAACTAATGTAAGTAAATTAGAAATGAGGACATTCATAGAGGGGACTTTTTTTGAATGCAGAGAGGTGAGTGACCTCGTTTAATCTTCACTAGGCGTATACGTAAAGAACCGTCCTTCCTTGTCACCACTTCTGTAGTTTAAAGCCGCCTGACTTAATTTACTTGTGGGGAGCAGAATTTCTTTATATGAAACTCGGCAATGTCGGGTGGATTGGGAGCAAAAAAATACCGATTCCGAACAACAAGTTCAAATAATTATTGCAGGATACAACAGGAATTTGAAGTTTATCAATATTTTACCACCGAGTGTGTACCTCTTCCAAAGAAATATTATCAATGCCAAAGTCGCCTTCCACATCTTCATTTGCGGCATTTGTGGCCAAACACCGTCTACCGGCTTCCCAATTAGATAACCCATCACATGCAACTGCTTCTGTTCCCACTATGGATGCCAATAACCCAATGCTCGACATAGGTACGGAAAATGAAACTCCGCCAATATTTACAACTGAACAAGAAGAGCAACTTTTTTCAGCTTGGCGTGACTGTGTGTAGAGATAATACAGTAGAAATAGAAAACAAGCTATTACAAGAATATGCAAGGAGGTCAACAGACTGGTAGATAACGCACCCTACTTCAGCGAGAGACAAATATCAAACAAGATCGCCTGCTTGGAGAAGCGCTACAAAAATGTCAAAGCAGAATGTACTGCAAGTGAATATGGAGTGCACGAAATGGTCAAGGGTAGTTTAAAGACAACAATTGAGCGCAATTTCCCTCCGTTCTTTACAGTTGATAAAGTTCTGGGTAGTCTCACCAATCTTAACCCGGAAACAATTGTAAATTCTGCGGAAGAGGATGAAATAGACTAGTCGCAAATTGCTGTCAGTTTGGATGATAACATAAGTAATCCGAGTGGAAGAAACCCAGTTATTTGGAGTGATGAATTGGATACCGAGAAGAACGCCAATGAGAATGAAAGAACTAGTAGAAATGCGAAGCTTTCTGATATAAAATACATTGAAGATGAACTCCTGTTCACTATGGAGAAGCAGAGAGCTGCGGATGAACAGCAAAACGCCTCATTGATGGTTATTATGCGCGGTGAACTGCACGTGAGTCAAGCTGAATTGGCAATGAAGAAGACCTCCGCTGATAATTACGATAGAACCTGTAAAGTGGAAGGGCTGCGAAAATTTTCTCAGGTATATGTCGCGTTGGGAAATCAAGAAAAAGCGAAGCAGATTCTAGCAGAGGCTCATGAGATTCTGATCGGAATGGAAGTGACCATTATCATGTTTGGTACGCTTGGGGAAAAGATTGCAGGTAAGGGTATAATACCGGGAAATATTCTCGTAAATGAAAGGAAATCACTATGGACCCACGTTTATGTGGGGCGTCGCACTGTATGTTTGACTATTGTCTAGATTCATTTCTCGCCAATCCGAAACATCACCATTTTTAAGCACCGTAATATGTAGCTCTGGACATGACACAATGTAATTGCACAAATTCTTTAAATAGGGTGATTGGGATTAAATCGATCTAAACTGCATAAAATGCCATTACCATACAACCTTGTTTCCTACAGCCTGCTTCTCTGTAAGTCATTCAGTGTGCAATTAAATCGTACAAAGTACTGTACGATTAAATCGTACATAGTACTGTACGATTAAATCGTACACAGTACTGTACTGTAACGTTTTTAAAAGAGCGTGAACAGTAATTTTTTTATAATCGGATGTTCAAGAAATCAATAAAGAATTTTTTTTAATTATTTATACGGAAACTTCTGTTCACTTTCCCGGTTCACCGTCCGACATAGCTTTACTGAATTCTTCAACAGCAGCATCTCCAAAAAGAATTAATATTGACAACATTATCATCATTTTATTATCACAATTATTCATCGACATGTCTTCATCCAACGACCACGTATCATCTCAGATAAATCATTCCGATACATGCACGATATGTATGAAAAACCTCAAGGGGATGGTGGTACAATTGAAGTGTAAACACGTATATCATCATACGTGCATCGAGAAGTGGCAACAGACCAACCCCTCTCCCTCAACCTCTATCCCGACAAACGCCTATGTAAGTGAGATAGTTGACCTCACGCGAGCACATGGTCCGAGTCTACCAAACATTGGAAAATGCTTAGTTTGCAATCAACCAATTGAAGTATTAAAGTCTTACGTGGACTACACTATCGACAAGAAAAAATACAGTGGTAATATATCTGAATAGGACAAGGGTCGAGTCCAAAAAGCACTGAAGAAAAACAAGAAGCGCGCTGACCACCGGTCCCGAAATGCGGAGTTCTCAAAGAAATAAAATTTACGAGTGTTTTTTAGTTCTAAATAAAATAAAATTCATTGTTGAAATTCCGAAAAAATATTGAGCATTGCTATTCCTTTACTGTAGAAAAGAAATACTATTTAGGTACATTCATAGTAGTACTATGAATGTACGACAATTAACTGTACAATAAAATTGTAACAGTTTGAATGATTATTCAATATTATTTCCTCATACAGAATTACTTGAGAATAATTATCTGTACAACCAAATATTTACAGTTTTAATGTTTATTCATTATGATTATTATTTTTTCCTCATACAGTATTACTGTTTGCGAGAAACTATTTAAATTATTATTAATTAATGACAATAATTTCTCATACAAAGAACTATAGAGTGTATTTAAATTTTTTAGTACAGTATGTGATAAAATCCATTTTTGAAATTTATGAAATTTAACATTGGCGTTCCGTACAGTAGAAAAGAAATACGTGGTAAGTAAAACAATTAACTGACAAATACAATATTAACAGTTTTAATATATAGTTAATAATATTTCCTCATACATGACTCGTGTATAAGGAAATACTATTAGTGGGCGGCGGAAGTACTGCAGCCGGCCGTACGACCGTACGGATCACCGCGTATGGAACATGCTCAGTAGTACTGCAGGCGACCGTACGTATCATCGAGTACGAGATATGCTTAGTAGTACTGCAGGTGACTGTACGTATCACCGTGTATGAGTTTTGATTACTTGGAAGGTCTGCTTGAGTGATATGCTAATAGCTTATATCTTATATAGATGTTCCAGACAGAAATAATTTATACAATTGTAGCTATATTAGATTGAGACCCTGCCAGGGTCTCAGTCCATGACTATCTTATATGTAATTACAGCTCTGCAGTGGGGAGGTATAATTATAATACAATATTCATACAGTAGTAGGAATTTTAACGTCAGACTCTGGGGAGCTATAATTAGGTATGTCAGGAATCATTCATACACATTTATATTATCGGACAGCCTCGCCTTATGGCTTACATTATATGCTTTGGTGGTTGGTATAGCGGGCTGCAGAACTACTGCAGCCGACCGTACTTATCACCGTGTATGAGATATGCTTATTTAAAAGGCCTGTTTTAGTGATGTGTTAGTACCATATATATTATACATATGTTCTCAACACACCATATCCATACAATAGTAAGACCTTTAGAGTCAGACTCTGGGGAGCTATAAATACGTATGTCGGGATCATTCATATACGTTTATATTATTGGACAGCCTCGCCTTATGGCTTACATTATATGCTTTGGTGGTGTGTATAGCGGGATGCAGAACTACTGCAGCCGACCGTACTTATCACCGTGTATGAGATATGCTTATTTAAAAGGCTTGTTTTAGTGACGTGTTAGTACCATATATATTTTGAAAATGTTCCCAACATACAATATCCATACAATTGTAGAACTTTCAGACTCAGACTCTGGGGAGCTATAACCAGGTATGTTGTATAATTAGGCATGTCCGGAATCATTCATATACATTTATATTATTGGACAAAAGAACTAGGGCCATATAAACTTCAAATTATATGCTGAATTGTTTTGAGCAGTACTAGTTGAAATAAATAAACGTTTTAGGCCAAATGTTCGTATTCTGCAACCATTGTTGGCGCCCGTGATTTGCGTGGTCTGCGAACTCAATCAGAGACCAGCCCTGCGATTTACCTTACTTTCTCTAGTCATCTACGTTCAACAATCCATATCCCCATTTTACAATTTTCACGCCAGCAACAACCACCTCCCACCACTCCTTCAACCACTCAGAGATTCTATTCAAAGCCAAAATCCAACATCAACGAACCCGCGATCTTCTAATTATCGGACGGGCTCTGCCCTCCATAGTGTGACCGGATGGGCTCTGCCCTCCATAGTGTGACCGGATGGGCTCTGCCCTCTGGCGGACGGGATCTACCCTCTGTTGTGTGACCAGATGGGCTCTGCCCTCTGTTGTGCGATCGGATGGGCTCAGTCCTACGGTGGACGGGCTATGCGCTCTGTTGTGCGATCGGATGGGTTCTGTCCTCCGTTGTGCGATCTAATGGGCTCTGTCGTCCGATAGACAGGCTCTGCCTTCCTCTGTGCGATCGGATGGGCTCTACCATTCGCTGTGTGATGGGATGGGCGCTGCCTTCTGGTGGATGGGCTCTGCCCTCCGTTGTGAGATTGGACGAGATCTGCCCTCCGTAGTTCTATTGGACGGGTTCTGCCCTCCGTAATGTGATTGGACGGGCTCTGCCTCTGTAGTGACATTGGACGGGATCTGCCCTCCGAAGTGCGTTCAAACTAGCTTAGAGCATATTGTGATTTAATATATCTTGCACCATTCTGCAATTATACCTCCAATGCATTCCCTAGAGATGGAGGTAGAGCAATCAAAAGACTCTTCATATTCAATCGGGATATGGGAATCAACACAAAACGTCCAAATATAATAGCAAACTAGAACTCCACAGTCTGATGAATTATTCTTGGGCTGTTTTGGAAAATTGAACTTTTTACAGGTGTTGTTGGATGAAGTCCATTTTCAAGAATTGACTACTTTAAAATAATCAAATTGAGGCTTACATATTTCAGACAAACCATTTAGAATTTTTCTTTCAGAGAAATGTGTCCAATCATTTCATTTGGCTGATACATATCAAAAAATTGGCAAGTCAACGTTGAAGTTTCTCCAATGCATAACATCCAATGATTTTGGTTGTGAATTGGCCAAATTAGGAAGTCAACTTCGTAAAATGGAAGCTTCAAAAGTACTCTTTGAAGATGTTCTTGTGAATTGGGTTGATTACAGTAAAAAACTTGAGGGTCAATTAGCGCAAATCTTTTGTCCTGTACGTGAGAAGATGAAGAAAACAAAGCCATACAAAAACTTGAAATAACAACATCGTTGATCCACGTCTTGCGATGTATCGTAAGAAAATGAACAGCTGGTACAAAATGATTTCGTCTCGTTTTGTTCACATCATAGTTGCCCGGATTTTTCTTTCGAACGTTCTCAGCTGCTTTCATTCCAGTTTGAAATAAATTTGTATATTTAGATTGACAATTCAAATTTGGAATTTAGTCTGCCACAGTAGATAGTAGTGGGTGCCATACTTCATTGTCTATTTCTGTAAGTGTTTCTTTGTCTCAATCGTCATATTCCACAATAACGCTGATAATTTCTCCTTCACTTCTAGAAACAGATGCAATGAGTCCTGAGTACCATTTCAGATTATTCCTCCAAAACACGTCAACTCTGAGTTTTTCATGTATGGTTTCTAAACTAATTCTAGTACCTACGTTACATGAACATTCATTAATCCATTTATCTGTGATTTGAATTGAAGTAGTGATATTTTGTCTTTCTTTGATTAATTCATTTCCCATGATCAAATCATCACTATTTGTGTTTCCTTCAATGAAAGGTTCATGTATTGGGACCTCCGAGTCAGATAAATGTAACTTATTCAGCGTATTTTCTACTCTATCAATAACATCACGTCTCCCAGCAGCATTTGACATTTCCAAAATTGTGGGTATTTCTGCAGGATCTGAGCTATGCTTCGCTATAAAGTGTTGCCGTACGTTACTCACGTTTTATTGAATTTTGATATCACAACATTCCGGACAAGAATATCCAAAATTAGTCTTATGCTTTTCTGCTTTAAGTGGGTTTACTGTCCCTTCTCTTGTTCTATGAGATGCTCTTGTGGAATGGTATTTTTTTAAATATTGGTTTTTTCTGGACTTGTGTGTCAACATGTTTGCCCTGGTCCGTTAATTTCAATTTCTTCGTTTTTCCGGTACCTTAAAGCTTGGATTCACGATATCAACTTTCCTGGTCTGTTTACCTTGTACAATAACGTTTTGCATACATTCTGTTTCTGTGAAAGTTTCATCTTCATCTGAGTTTGTATTTCCCGTACAATGATGGGTACTGTTTCCTTTTGAAAACGAATTATCAACACATTTGTTTATAAATAACAGCATCTCATGATCATTCTGTTTACCAAATCCTTTTATTTCCGATGATTCCGATATATTGACATACCCAACATTTTCACAGATCGAATTGGAAATTTTGAGCATTTGTTGAGAAAATGGTACTATTTCTTCTTTCTGCGTCAAAGAATTACAGAGAGTTTTGAATGAACTAAGAAGTATTGCATATGCTCTGCTTGCTCCACCATTTTTAAATTCTGTTGGAAACTCAATAACACCATTCATTTCAAAATTAGTCAGATAGCTAGGTCTTTCTGCCTTCATGCTAAGTTCGTTCCTACTTTAAAATTTTTTATCAAAATCAATCATCACCGAACACTTATCTTCATTCCCATCTAATTTACTTGTCCTTACTATTTCTTCATGTGGATTCACCCACCGTGCTGAAGAAAAGTTTCCAACAGTCAAATTGAAATATGATTCAAAATTAAAAATAGTACAGATCGATTTCTCTGTAGAATGAGAATCAAGTTGAAGAGCAATAGTAATCGCATGCCGACAGGGTAACTTTATACGATTGCGGTATTGAAACTCACATTTAATTGAACATTCCTATGATATAGCTGAAAATTTAAGGTGGATTGTTGTCTGATGTGTAGGTTGATTCGTTGAAGTTTCGTACCTGTAATTAACTGAACCTGATATATCGACACAATGTTTTTCTGTTGATATGTTTTAATTATGAATTGTAACACACATTCTTTGAGCTGCTAGAATTTCGATGGCTAACTCGTTACGTTCAAATTTAGATAATTTAAATAAATACACAGTATTATGTAGAATAGTTTTCGAAACAAGGTGACATGTTTCAAACTGTTCACATCGCGTCTGAGGGTCCCGGCTTTTGATTTGGGGCTAATTTTGATGACAATAAAGTAGTTGAACAGCATGAATCACGGTAATTAGATCGGTCGCATTGCATATTATTTTGGCTAAAGAATTCCAAGATTCAGATCGCTGGGTAGATGATGATCCTATCGTGAAAGCTTCTAGAAAAAATTCTTGGGACCACCTCTTTTTATTGACCCAAACATAGTCGTTCAAATAGTCACGGACATTTTTAGTTCATTTACTCTTTTGTACCCATTGATCTATTACAATATTCCATAGCGTACTAAGCATACCAACAGTCAAGGCGTCC
>JAULBU010072461.1:0-29327 GCA_032358235.1 Odonthalia washingtoniensis | reverse complement strand
GGACGCAGTGATCATCTTCTCCTCATCCATGGAGGAGAACATCCAATACGTGGAAGACGTCTTCAAACTCCTTGGCTCCGCTGGAATCCCGCTGAAGCTGCGCAAGTGCAAGTTCTTCCAGCACAAGATCAATTACTTCGGCCACGTCCTCATACTGGGTAAACTAGCGATTGCGTTGGACGCCACCAGTGGAGTCCGCGACGCTGTCGACGGGGACATTACACAACTGCGTTCCATCTTAAGCGGCATGCAATGTGTATCGCTCATTCATCCACAAGTCCGCAAAGATGGCACACCCCTCCATGAGATTCTCGGCAAAGAGGCTGAAATTGATTGGCCCCCCGACCGACGCCCAGGTGGGGGCGTTCAACGCCCTGAAACAGGCGCTTATCTCTCCTCCGGTCCTAGCTCTTCTACGCTTGGACAGGTCATTCATGATTGACACCGATGCTTCCGCTTCTCAAACCGGAACGTTCTTCTCCAACAACAGGATGACGAGAAACCGTCATCCTGGGCAACCATCGGATACTGGTCTCACGCCTTGACTAAGGCGGAGAAAAACTATTCCACCACGGAATGCGAATAAATCACCGTGGTATAGGGGATAACCAGACTGCGGCCTTACATCGACGGCCAACCCTTTACTGCGAGTTCCGACCACAACGCCCTGCGATGGATTATATCCATCAAGGACACGAAGGGCCAGATTGCCCGATGGTGCCAGCGTCTGGCGCCATACGATTTCCAAATGCATTGGATGCATGAAAAAACAGGACACACAACTAATACATCAGTGCATTCTTATTTGATGAAAATCTTGCACTGTTCGAAAACGTGTACAGATTTGCAACCCAAGTTTTGGGTCAATTAAAAATATCGCTACAAATCGAATTATACTTTTTTTGCGTTCAACCATTATCTGTGAAAACATTTACCATGTAGTGCATATGGAGGCCGGAAAATTACAGGAAATTAAATAATTGATTTTTTTACATCAAAAAATTAAATATTTAATTTTCTGCAAAAACGTTTCCTACGTATGGAGGAAACTTTTATCATTGTTTCTTCATCTGTTCCAGTAGTACAAACAGGCCCAACCAGACGCCGTGCAGAAAATTAAAAAATTAATTTTCTACACTGTATACCAGACCGCAACATTATATAACTTTCCCGGACATAACATCGCAGTACTACTACCGTTACATTACCTTCTTCAAGTTCTGTCCTATTCTTCCACCATAAACATCGACTATTGCGCCTCTACTCGATTAATACAACCTCCCACAAGCGTCATCATACCGTTGCACCAACACTTTTTTCAAAATCAGCATATTTGATTAAACATCTACACTAATCAAGTCAAATTAAAAGCAACGACGTACAATTACATCATTTCAACAGAAACTTCACATTCCATATATTCATCTCCGACGACATCAGCCACAAGGATTTTACAATCAATTTCAACATTCTAAATCCCATTTCCCAACAGTTTTAAATCTATTTTGTAACCCGGGACTGATCGACACCACAACATGTCATCCTCAACCTCTACTGGAAAATGCTCTACCGGAAATATTTCAGCTCCTGATTCTGAATTCACTTGATTCCTGCTGTTTTCCTTTATTGACAGTTTCTCTGGTTCATCTTGCAAAGAAAACTTCAACTACAGGAATGTAAACTTAAAGAATTATCTGGAATCATTGAGGTTACATGAAGTCCCTATTTCCAAGCGCATAATAACACGTTTCGAAAGGAAGGTGAATGACAGAAAAAAGGCTTTGAAACAATCGGTATTTGAGTTTATAGGAGCTAATGGTGACAAGGTCCTAGCAGAAATGGGTTCTCATCAAGTGCTTCAGATATCTCGTACGTCTCTCGCCATATACACATATGGTTGTAGAGATGAACGCACACGGCAAATGTTCACTGACTTGCTCGCTGACAACTGCGCTTTAACTGGATTCTTAGTTTGTACAACATTCATTCACATGATCATCCAGTCAACTGGGAAAACAAAAATGCGGAACCCATTCAACACGTCTATCCAAACAACATTCGCATGTCTCTACTTTTACTACAGCATTTAATTTGTCTTGGAGACAATGTCGAGAAAACATTCTAAGACGCGTAATAGAAATATTTTAAGCATCAAACAATTGACTGGTACTAGAATAGGGTTCGTTTGTCAAACAATTTTTAAGGCGTTGGAAAGGCTGGCAACACCAATCAACATTCCTCTAGTCAGTACAATGATGTCATAGTACATCTTTTACAGCTGAACAACATCAAGATTCGAAGTTCTTTCTTCAAGGAATAGAGCTTTTTATCCAGTTACTCAAGAAACAAAATTTACTCCAGATGATGAACCAGTCATTATCGAAGAATTCGTGTCCAAACAAGCTTGGAATAGAGCAGACAGGGTGGACAAAGCATTAAGCTACATCGTATCGTCATGTTTCACCAACCTGCACAAAATATTGTGCAACATTTCGTTGCACGACCGCTATTTAAACATGGAATCAAATCTAAAACTGAAACCTTTCTTTTTTGATCCACACAGTTCGGGATTGCCGTAATGCATTTTTCTGGTATACCTGATCATGTCTCCGAGCCTCTCAACTTATCCGTTCCAGTTAGTAACACCATGGAAATTATCGTAGACGTTGATGAGAACATTTCGCCTTCAGTGGAAACGGAAACAAGTAATGGTAAACGTGAACGTTCACCGTCTTCCGAACAATTGAAAAGAAATAAGAAGAAATATAAGGTTGGTAGCAATCAAGAAATGGAAATATCCCCAAATCAATCTTCGAATATACAGACAGAGCTTAAGGAGGAATATTGTGTCGAACCAGCAGCTTCAGGTGAGCTGACTACAATGGGATTGAAAGCGATGGAAGTGCTAAAATTAAGTGTGCAGAATTACTGTAGCTGCTATGTCTGTAATTTTCAGTCTCTTACTGAGACACATGAAGATGCTATTGGTCAGACTCTACAAGATACTGTTCATTTCATTCTAATCGACCCTCCCTACAACATTATATATATCAACGACTATTCAAAATCAGATCAAGATCAGTTCACGGCAGGAGACATGAAAGAATTGGTAGATTTATTGGAAAATGTTTTGACACTGGGAAGTCATGCGCATATGTTTTGTTTAGCAATGCAATTTTCTTCCTAGGTTCAACATATTAAGTCGAAGATGTAATTAATCCCATTGGAAAACCCCGAAGATGATGAAATCGGAAAAGGACACAAGACTGAAATAAGTGTTTTCAGTGTGGATTAAACATTGCTCCATTACACGAAGACAAGGGGTTACTATGAATCAGATCCAAGAACACCACGTCTCACGCATCTGTCTGTGGTTGAACATGAAGCACACTTCTGGAAGAATAGTATGGTATGGGATCACGATTTGAAAAGAATAACATACAGTCTCTCTGGATTCATTACTTATGTTCATCCCGGAATATGTAATAAAATGAATAACATCCCAAGGATCCCTATCAACGAAAAGGTCTTCCTTCCATCCCAGACGAAATCTTCTGGTCGAAGCTCAATGCTCCGACCAGAGCAAAAGTCAAGACAGTGGATGATGGATATTATCCTCAAATTTAACAATCCTGGTGAGTTGGTTGTGGATCCATGCGCTGATACATTTTCTGTAGCAATTGCATGTATAGTTCTTCCAAAACATAGAAAATTTGTCGGTGGTGATATGGATGATAACTGTTTGGAATGATGCTGGACGCAACTGGCTGAAGTTTTCGCTCGTCAGTTACTCAACGATGAATCAGCCATTGAGGACACGGAAGAGTACCTACTTGCAGCACAACAATATTTGAGAGAGCTGGATGCTATTTCTGTGAAAAAAGAAGGGATGAATTGGTTATTCATCCAAGACTTGCCACAGTTCAGACTTTCTCTATGCATGTTCGTCACTTTATTTTACAAGCTATTGGGGACGTATCTTAGTATAACAACGGTGTTCCCATACCGTGGGATAAGTGGAAAATATCATTGAAGAGAGCCCTTGATGGAATACGTACAATTATGTTGCTTACAATTGAAGAAGGGGCACTAGGTTTTTCTATGCAACCATTCACAATTAAACATGATGAAGGTGGTCTGGAGATTTTCGCAGAAAAGACAATTGATGAAGGTTTCCTAATTGGTCATTACTATGGAAAATTGGTTTACGGAAATATCGGCGGGAGTCAATCAATTAAAAAACATATGACGGGGGTTTACTTTCGGTATCTATGGCGCAATTCCTGAAATACGGTGAGAATTGTTCACATAAATTCACAACAAGTGATATATCAAAAAAGAAGGCATGGATTGTAGCTGCCACTTGGTGCATTACAAGATACATTAATGATTTCCATCATCTCCCTGTAGATAAAGCTTCTTTTAATATAGTTATTCAATCTTTCGTTAGCTTCGCTAACGACAGATTGAATAACCCAAGAACTGCAAATTGCGCTCTCATGCAAAACAGAGAGTTGAAAGCTGATGCGGCTACAACTTCTTGCAACACTTTAGAGGTTCGTGATTTATGTCCTATGGCAATTAGTCAAGAAATTTTTGTTGATTACGGTCCTGATCATGTTCATCACGTGAGAAACAACTAGTTACTTTTTTCATTTTTTTCCTGTCAATTTATCTTCAAGTTGTCTCTTAATATGTACACTACATTAAACACTTATCAGTATAACTACAATGAGTAAACTAATATAGATTATTTCACTATACATTGTCAATGCCATGACAGCCTGTCATGGTACAATTAATAATGTATATGATATATTCTGAGGATGTAACATATACTTTATTCCTTGTCACAAGTCTCAGAATGGCAGCCTGCCGTGTTACGGTGCGATGACAGGCTGTCATTCTGTGAATATAAAATTACAATAAATAGTTTGATCCATTACGATGTGATCAACCAGACATTGCGATTTCTATAATACAACATGGATAGTTCCTACAAATAATGCTTGAACAAATTACCACACTCACACACTCATACATGATTGTTCCTCATAATCATGTACGAGTAGGTGGGGGGTAATCACTGTGGAAATGGATATATCTGTAGTACAGGTGCCTCCGTTTTCACAGTGAAATATATCGTAACGTAACCTATTTACTACCCTTACACACAGTTGAAGTGCGTAAGGGTAGGAAATAGGTTACGTTTTCCACCTCCCCAAGTTGGGGAAGAGAAAAACTAACAACTAATAACTAAATCTAACAAGTCTTTACAACAATTCATTCTACCCAAATATAAAAAAAGTGGATAAACATTTACGACTCCACGAGGACCCGGAAGTCATGTTCTGCTTCCCAACCTTCACAAGGTCGCAAAAGATTTCCTCCCTTTCCACACTTGGGAAAAAAAAAACTAACAACTAAATATTAAAAAGAAGGTAAGCGTTTACGATCTCAAGAGGGCCAGGAAGCCATGTTATGCTTCTCAACCTCCACAAGATCGCAAACGATTCCCTACCTTTCCACACTTAAGGAAGACAAAATCTAACAACTAAAAAACCAACAACTAATAACTAATAACTAATAACGATAACGATTTCTTACCTTTCCGCACGTTGTGAGGAAAGTAGTTACAAGAATGCTTGGAATGGAAAGGAAGAGAATACAAAATTTTCGACAACTGATGCAAATCTTCCCTTAAATAGACATTTTACAACCATCGGATGTAAGTAAAATATTATTATTATGAAAACCCTTTCACTTCTTCAAATTATCGTAGCAGTAATCTGAACAGGTGAAAGGGTTTTCAAAAATTGCCCAACGACGTGTTCACAACTTGAACATGCACCATACATATCCAAGTTTTCTCCACATCGCTGGTTGCTTTTCATATTTTTATAAAATCCCTTCCATTTATTATTGATTCCAGTTGCCTACGGTGCATTATTGATTTGAACGTGCCCGTTAAATCATGTAAAGGACACGTTACATTTATAATCTCTCACGTCAATGTTGAATATGTACCATACATATCCAAGTTGTCACCATGTCGATGGGTACTTAGAATCATATCCTTATAAAATAATTTACATTTCTCATTGGTTCCAATTGCCAAATGTGCATCATTGATGTGAACGTGTCCATTAAATCATGTAACGGACACGTTACATTTATAATCTCACGAAAATGTGAACGCTTCTCTTTCAGCTCTTAAATGTACGCATTCATGACGTACAGTAATTGCATTGCTGGTGGCTTTCCTGCATTCCCCTCTGATATTTTTGTATCGCTGGCGGTCATACACGCACTACTGAATCATTGTCTTCATAAAATTGGATTAAACAGTTGTGACAGAAATGACCAAAATTGGGGATAACATTATTTTTTATGATTAATTGTCGCAACTGCACGTAACTACAAAAATCTGAATGCCCGGCCTTCATAAAATTACCAGTTTTTGACAATATGAATGCTCGGGGAAAAACTACGATGTTTGAATGTCCATTCTACGAATGGCCAAATGCGAGCGTTGACATCGATGAAATTAATGAGTGGTTCCCTGGCACATCCATACACATTCACCGCTTGAGAGTAGGCATTCATTCTTGGAACACATACGGGGGGCTCCATTTGATTAATGAGTTGGTTTTATCGACTGTATGAAGATTCTTATGTGCCGTCCGGGTGTTGATTTTTCAAACGAGATAGTCTGTTAATATGTACATAAGAGGTTTCAATGATTAATTTATCAAACAGTAAGCACTCCAGACGGTTTGATATTTTCTCTGTACCGTCCAGAGGTTGGTAGGAGACTTGATTCAACTTTGTTAAGATAAATTGTGGTTAATGAAATGTCAAAATACTACCTTTTGATAGATGTAAATTAGTACTACATCTACGGCAACAAAGAATACATTATCAGACCGTGGATACAATTTAGTTTTGAAAATAAACATTCTACAACTGAAAAAACGTTTCGAAACGTATGAGATCTATTCGTGAGTCTGTAGAATGGAGTTATAAGGATCTAAAAAGCCCTGAACTATAAATGACTTTTCAAGGGCATTAAGATTGAGACAAGCTCCGATTTATATTTTATTTGTCATTTCTTCACTTTTTCTCAAATTTATAACATTTATAGAAAACGAAGGACAAGTCGGATCATACTTCGACTGTAGTTCACGAAAACTTAGTGCATACATCAACATGTCATCTGCATAATGAGAATCTATTCCAACCTGCCAACTATTTTTGACAAAAGTCATTAGTAAGAACGGGAAGAAATTTACCAATTGTAGCAAGGTCTTCTGCAGAAGAACGTCTTTCAGCGGCTTCATCTTCCATCCTATGTTTCTCTAATGCCATGCGTTTTTATTTCATTTTGAACAGTTTATACAACCGTTCATTTTATTCTTCATAAGTTTCAGTCTAGTTAGATCGGGTCACCCCCAAGAACAAACAATTTGTTCTCAACTTCCTGCCCCGCTGAGATATCCGATTTTGTGTACCCCTTTTATTTCATCATCTGAGTCATCATCAAAATTTAATCGCTTAACAGAACGTGTGCTAGAGTTGGTTAAAGAATCACCATCTTCCCCAACTTCTTGACAATTACTACGCAGAGATTTAATCCCCAATTTCTTCACCTCTTTCAGCACAGATGCGTTCACGCTACGATTGTTACGACTGTTTAGTTTTACGCTACTAAGCCTCATCGATGTTGAGGATTAAATCATGGAGTAGTAGATCTGACTCAGTGATATCGTCTTTGATTCCTGAAGTCACAACATTTTACTCAACAGTTTCACGCCCATTAATTATTAGTAGTTTGAAAAGGTCAACAAGCGATTTCGAAGATGGTTTTTGCATGATCGAAAGAATATCAGCAGATTGTTTGTACTTGACCATTTTAAAACCTCCTAATATTAGCCTCGAACTTCCCCCACTTTTTCGAATGCGCTCCGCTCGCATTGACGCATCTGAGTAGTATCATATCACTTCTTTCGGAAAATATAAATAGAATGTGTTAACAACACCTGGTTGTTGAAAAGGCGCATCATGTGGTCCTGAAAAAGAAGATATAGGAAACAGAGGGGACAACGGTAATCCAGATGAGCATCAAATTTTCAACGTAGATCTGGTGGTGTGGGTACGGTTTTCCGTGCTACAGTTTTGCTGAGGATGTCGATATTGTGGTAAGGGAGATGGAGATAAAACATATATTCAGGTAACTGGAGTTTCTTCAATAAATCATGTGAGGAAGGTACTTGTGGAATTCTTGATTTCCACGGATTTTAGTACAATCATTTCGTACAACTAAAAACCAATGAACGTTCATATTTTTGACCAATTATTATTAAATTTTCCCCTTTGCGTAAAATCTTTAATAACAAACATTATAACAATAGTCCATTACTTCATCATCGAAAATAAAATAATAAATCCCAATAATAACGAACATTAAGATGAAAACTTCATAACATGATCATCACCATTCGGTTGAAATGAAATCTTTCTCATCACGTCTTTAAAATTTGTTAGAACGACCGTCTTAGTTAATAGGCCACCAAGTTGTGCTTCAGTGCGAATATATTCAACCTGAATCTCTTTGGATTTAACCTCCTCTCTATGATACTGATAACTAAAACATATGTATTTAGATGTCTGAAACCTCCACTCTCCTCTCGGCAGCACCAGGTAGGCGGTATTGTCCTTATGTATTACGGTTGGGTTCATTTGTTCTTTCTCAGTTTCTCTAGAAATAATAGAAACCAACTATCATTAGTGCTGCAGAGTCTGCAGCAAGCTACTAGGATTCCGCTGATCTTTGGGTGCTGATGGTATACATTTTGGAACTACAGTCGATCAGACGATTTATCAGGTAAGTTAGTATCCTGTTTGTTGACCTTTCCGCCAGAGAATAATCCGCCCACGATGCGTCTGCATAGACGTGGAGCTTGTGAAAATTTATATGTTTACCATAAAACAAACCATATTATTTTGTATCCGTTACATACTTCAGTATCCCATTCAGCGCGTTAGATTTGCACTCACTGATTGCAATTCTATATAGCATTCTGATGACATGCAAATCGCGTGAGCAATGGAACCACCTGAAAAATTCCCGGTCTTGTGCTTACACATAGGTAAAGAAAGCACCGTACCAATTCGATATATGGATATTGACCCTTCCTTGACTTTTCCTGGTGATAATGCTGACCTCTTTACATCTTCCCCAAGTGAAAGCGGAACAGCTTTATTCTTGTATTCATTCATTTTGAAACGTTCCAGAACTTTATCTTCGTACTCCGTTTTCGACATTTGAAATCCTGCTGGACGATCAAAAATATTTCTACTCATGAACCACTTCACAGCTTCCATGTTCTGAATTCTGCTAAATGTTTCCATTGCATTTGTAATCGGATGATATTCCTTTGATATGAGGAGAATTTCATCATCATATATTACAAAAATAAGTTTCAATAAATCGAGTACTTACCTTGTGTACAAAATCAATCAGCATCACTAGGTAAAATTCCGCACTTTGATTTAAGAGTTGAAACTGGATCCAGTATATCAGCATGACCCACACTAATTACACGCGTGCAGAGAACTAACCGCATGTATCGTAATTAATGGGACGGCTACAGTACCCACTTACAAGCACCTCACATACTGTATACACTGTCAACCTCACTACTACTGAAACCTTCAGACACCCGTATTTGGCATCAACAAAAGATATTGGAACCGTTTTCATCTTCGCGGTACCTATATCTACTGTCACTGACATTCGTGCGTGGCATTTTCCTCCAGTATAAGATGGCCATTCTCCCTTTTCTATTTTATCTCTTTTCCTTCACTTAACTTTTAACCCAAAACCAATATTAAAAAATTATTTTATAATTGTTACCAACGACGTTTAGTCACTACTGTTAAACTAATCGTTACCGACGTGATGTAGTCACCAAACGTCGACCTTTTCCTGCTAGCTCCCGTGAGCTTAAGAAGCTGCTGTTGTTGCCAGAAACTCTCTGTCCTCAGTCCTCTGCTACTGCATACTGTTACTAACCTTCTAATCTGTGTCCTCAGACTCCTGTTACTGCATATTGTTACTGCAATACTCACCCTCAGACCGTTATTACCGCATACTGTTTCTAAAACCTTCTATTTTCAGTCCCTATCTTATACGTGTCATATTGCACCCACGCCGCCTACCCTGAATTACACCCCATCTCTCCCAGATCACTTACACCGAGCAACCTAACGTGGAGAGGAGGAGATTACGGTGTTTATTGTACATCTCTTAGTCTTAACAATGTTCGTTGTTTTAGGTATAACCAGACAATCCGGATTCTTCTATTTAGAACCGATCAATAACGTTCAACTCAGTCGATCAAACAAAACTAATTACAACCTTCATTACACATCAAAGAATAGATAATAATAATAAAAAAAAATAACAGTATATAAAACAATTCTAACACCACAATCAAAAGACACGTACAATGAATTGAGACAACATTAGAAAGTCATCCAGAGCATCGCAACCACCACGCGAAATACTTGCTTAAAGTTCAACTGACATCCCTTCTGAATAAACCGCCGCAGATAGGCCCCAATTACATACAACGTTAATATCTAGGTACAAGCTCTACCTCCGTCACAGTGGAAACATCCGCACCCACTTGTAACTAGAAGCATCACTAACCTAGATTTCAAATGATTTACTTATCGGATTTCCTATGCTGGAGACTTCAACGGAACCCCTTCCTGCTAAAAATAGGAAATGATCAACTTCCAAAGATACTCTTTACCTCAGGACAATTCCCTATTCAGATACACCTATTGTAACATACCTCTCTAAATTCCCGCTTCTTAGACACCTAGTTTAACATGCATATCTATACTTCTGCGATTTAAAAGACATATATGATATTTACAATTTGCCAGATCTCTCTCATGTCCTGTCATTATTGATAGCATGGAATTGGAACAATCTGACACAACCAACAATGAATTCATAACATCCTCTGTGGTTGGCATCGATCAAAAACCAAAGTGAATTAGCACTAAACAACATAATTTCATCCTGCTATAATCGGCAATCTGTTGTCTACTCTTCGTCGATTACAGCCCCGTCACCCAGGCCTCGGAAAAAATTAATTGGTCAAAATATAATTGCAATTATTTGGCCACAGTAATTTATTGTTGACGATGAAAAATTGCAATTTATTGTTGACGAAGCATAATTGCAATAATTTATTGTTAACAGAGGAAAATTGCAATAATTTATTGTTGAAATGTGCAATATTGCAATTAATTGCCAATTATTTTTGAGCGCTACTGTTCCATATTTCAATGGGAAACACAATTTGTGGCGGATTGGGTGAGACATGATTGGCTGGTCGGAG
Organism: Odonthalia washingtoniensis; assembly: GCA_032358235.1. Taxonomy (NCBI): domain Eukaryota; phylum Rhodophyta; class Florideophyceae; order Ceramiales; family Rhodomelaceae; genus Odonthalia; species Odonthalia washingtoniensis. Next base: position 17,910 of record JAULBU010072461.1, on the reverse strand, counting down.
AAGACTTCTACCACTTTCATAAGGCTGTTTAGTTGTTACACGTAAATCGATTTTGTGATATCTTACACACTTTTATGATTTGGTGGAAATTATTTATTTATTATTTGGGATAACGGCTGACCAGATATCGAACGCCAACGTTATACGCGTCTATTTTTCCATATCACTACTTTATATCGTTTGAGGATAAAATTGCACGTGCTTGTTGTTCAATTCAGTACACTGTACATTTGCAATGCACTCGTACTTTGTGTCATCACTGTTAATATTCAATTTTTAAGATCCCATTTTGCCAAGTTGGCAGATAATTTTTAAATGATCTTTGAGAAGAGGTACACTGAGTACGAAGGATTTTTGAAAACCACTACAGTTGGTGGTTTAAACCATAAACTATAGTGGTTTTTGTGATGTAGTGGTTTACATGTGTAAGTGTCGGTTTGAAACCACCAACTGTAGTAGTTTAAACGAACACATACAGTGGTTTTGAAAAATGTACAGCAGTCGGTTTAATCCATTACAGTTAGTGGTTTGAAACCGATGCATGATTTTGGTGCTGATCAGTACCGAACAGCAGTTAAAACGGTAAAACGCCATATTTATTTATTTACGGTTATTTATTTGTTTTTTGAAAATACTTTTATTACTGATTAGATGGCACCTCATCAAATGTGAAGTGATTACATGCTCGCACTTTTCAGAATAAACCAAGAGAGAAATTAGATCAATAATATTTTATACAGTCAACCGTCGTTCTCCCTCCCCTATCCCCTCTATCTACCTCCCATTGGTAGGATAGTGTGAGATTTAGATCAAAAAAAGTGACGACCGAAAGGTGACAGCTGACCAATCGCCCACTTCACTTTGCCTGAATTGTGTCTCGTAAAATCATGAAAAGAGATGAAAATCATCAAGGAAATCAAAATGTTAGAACGTGCTAATCAGTTTGTGCGTGATCACTTTACAATATTTTGTATTCTGCTATTGTTATTTAACTTCATCGGATGCTTCCCTATCATTCGCGTTGTCCCATATACAGCAATCGATTGGCGGACGCACATGATCCAAATTTCTCTCATTGTGGATAACAAGCAATTTGACTATCGTCAAATTTAAGGTCCTACCGGCCCACTTGGTTATCCAGCGAGTCATGTCTACATCTATACCATTTTCCGTCTACTTTCTTTTGGGGCGAAGAACTTCAATGTGCGCAATACCTCTTTGCCGTTTTTCAAGGAATAGTCCTCTTAATAGTGTTTCAATTATATACACAATTTACAAAAGGACATGATAACAAAAAATAACACATTACTATTATTGGCCATAGTCCAAAAGATGTTTTTTTGACACCATTCATAAGGCGGTGAGTTCTGACGTTCCGATCATAGAAAGTTCAATAGAAACGTGGTCTGAAAATCAGGACAGCAATTTTTCACATTGGGAACTTAATAATGTCACATGCCCCTGTCCTACTGTTGATGAAACTCCAATAGACGAAACTGGAATTGCAGGCTGGAATTGTGACAGCGGTGAAAACAACAACAGGTTCACCTTGACTTGGTCAAAGAAACGACTTCCGTCGTCCAAAGTTTAGACAGTGGTGGGCTGAGAACACAAGGTATGGTATTGGGGACACTTCGCCTCATGATACCAGCCATTTAATAACTGGGGAGACTAATTGTGGTGAGCTACTATCAATCATGGCGTCCTTAAATTATGTTGATTACACTAAACGAACTTGAACTGTTTTTTATTTGATTTTTTATAAAACATCTACAAAACATTAGATATAAATGAGCGTGGAATGTCCAATTTTTTTGTATTCTATTTAAATAGCCAAAATTCTCGTCCATTGCTATCTGCCTCACCGTTGTAATGGACTAAGGTAGTCAATGCGATCCTTGGATATGTGGCACGTGTACAAGAAGGGGGGATCCCGAGCTGGTTAACTACTTGTAGTGATCCGGCTGCTGAGGCCGATAAATCGGAGTGTTTGTGGACTTTATTCCTCCAATCGATTCTATGCCTATAATAAGCACCCATCATGCACTTTTCATGTATTTTTTTTAAATATATATATATATATATATATATATATATAGTTTATATGTGTATATATAGTTTATGTGTATATATATATATATATATAGATATATATATATATATATATATAGTTTCTATGTATTAAATTAGCTGCAGCAGACTTGATCAAAATCATCATCTAATTACTGTTGTGATAGATTTAAAATCATGTTCTATAGACGGTGCTGTACCACTATCAGGGTCAACAGATCTTATCGTCAGTTTCTGTGGAAATGTGCCAAGAGCAGCAACAGGATGCGGATGGGTAAAAGCCTGCTACCTGAGGTATATATATAGACATATATTTATACCTGTATATATTTTAATATATAATAGCCATATCTGTTGTATCAACGATACAATCTACCTTCTTTCTTACCAAAACTACCTATACAAGATTTATTGACCACAGGAACAGAGGAGAATGGAAAAGTTGATAATGAAATGTGTGATAGGAAGTTGAGTAGGGTATGGAGATGGCTATGGAAGAGGTAGAGAGATTTTTCTTTTTTAATCACAGCTTAAATCGGTAACCTTAATGAACCGGCTTCTACTATTTGTTGACTGAAACGTGGGAATCTGTTAAATTTTTGATTGGACGAATAATTTGAAAATGATTTTAATGTACAAATAATTTCAATTTTTTAAAATCTATGAAGATAAATTTTCGTCAGTCAACATACAGTAGAAGCGGGTTCATGAGAGTTACCGATTTATGTTATGATTAAAAAAAATCCCTCGACCTCTTCCATAGCCATCGCCATAATCTCATCAACTTCTCATCACACATTTAATTATCAACTTTTCCATTCTCGATTACTATCAGGGTCGGAAACGTATGTATTGAATGCAACGGATACAAATTTTGTGTGTCTTTTTGAAAAAGCAGCTTCGGAAGAAGAATTTAATAGAAAGAAGGTTCAACAGTGTAGTGAGTCGGAACTAAGCCCTATCGAAATCTAAAAAGAAAGTACTGAATTTCAACGGGTCGCGTCAAGTGAGGACAAAGAAGGCACAGCCTCACCACCAATAGACGCTTCTTCCTCAAAGTACGTACAACTCATATTTCATTCTTTGAATCACATTTTGTTCAGCAACTTTAATAAAAAACAGAAATCTAACTCATGGGATTTTAATCCGTATTTCCTATGAACTAATGAGCCCGAGCCAACTGGAAACGAATCGAACGAATCAAATTCAACATCAACTATGGAAGCGACAAAAAAGAAACAGAAATTAACAAAGCAGCAAATAAGCACGAAAGTTGAAACTAGTAGTGACGTTGACGGTCCCGCTCCCTGTGCATTTCGTAGCATGAATTTTCGGCTAAGCTCCACGGGAACAGTCAGTTTACCCATGTTACGAAACAGTCCAGTCCATGGTATTTGAAATGACCCCGCAGAAATAATCAATACCAGTAGTAAGAGTACACCATCGCTAAGTAGCGGCGAAAAAGAAAATAACGCAAGCACTACTTCTGATGGTGCTGTGTAGCAAACGGGTGAGAAGAAGAAACGAAATACATATTCGTGGACCACAGGCGATAAATTGACAGAAACATATTTCATAGACACTAGTATCGAGCTGGTGAAGACGTGGGATCCACAGTTTCATCAAATCACCTTACAATTCTCGCCTGGAACTTTCCACATGTTCCACCAGGCGATTGTTAAAAACAGTGAGGATAGTGGTATCACCGAACACCATAATGCAATCAAAATCAACAACAAAATCATCACAATATCAACATCATTATCAATATAAATATAAAAATCACCATAAACATCAAAATTATCATCTAAAACTACACGAACATCTACATCTACATCTACATCGATATAGATATAGATATAGATATATATATAATCATCAAAATCATAATCAACACAATAATAATCAAAATCATTATCAAAATCATTATCATATACATCAACATAAAATTCATCATCATTATCAAATCATCATCAACATGTACATGTACATGTACATCAACATCAAAACCATTATAATCAACAGCAAAACCATCATCATCTTCATCAACATATAATTCATCAACATCATCAATATAAAATTCATCAACATCATCAAATTCATCATCAACATAAACATGAACATGTACATCAAAATCATCATCATCATCATATACATCAACGTAAAATTTATCTTCATCTACATCAACATAAAATTCATCATCATCATCAAAATCATCGTCAACACGTACATTTACAACAACAAGAACGTCCACATCAGTATTAGCATCAAAAATGGATCACAACATAAACATCAAAAGAAACCACAAAATCAAGAGCAACATCAACATATATATATATATATATATACGTCAACATCAACATCAACATCAACATCAACATCAACATCAACATCAACATCAACATCAACATCAACATCAACATCAACATCATCACCTACATCTAAATGAACATCAACATCAACATCAACATCAACATTAATATCAAAATGAACATCATAATCAATATAATAATTATCATCGAAATCTTCAAAAACATCTACATGCACATCAAAATCAACTGAAACAGCAGTGTAAATATCACCAGCAGCAAAGAAATCATCAACGAAACCATCATCATCATCATCAACAAAATAGAATTCAACAACAACAATATTATCATAGTGTTAATGGAAGGCAATGAAAAAATAAGAAATCAATCCAAGGGAAGAATCGACACATGAACCAAATTCATACATAACATCACCATAACCATCACGATCTTCAAGCACGTTGTTGTATACACGTAATACATTAAAAGAACAATTACTATCTGAAAGCTAAGAATACCAGCATCTGACCAGTTAATGTTACATATACTGAACATATCAACTAATATAGTTCTTGATCTTCAAAATGATAATATTAGTGAAGGTTATACCATTGATTTTGAAGTAAATAAATTTACTTCAAACAAGAACAATAGTACCTGGAAGAAGAAGGGTATTAACTGGTTTATTACTAACAATGGACATGGGGTTATGGATGAATTGTAGTACAAATTTAAACGAGATATGTTTAGATAATTAATAGTTTGCTGAAATATATGGATTGAATGTGTCCCAGTTGGAAAAATGAAAGGGACTGCAAACATCGCTTATGAAAGTTGCTTTTTAATGTGGATGTTTGGAAATGGAAGAAACAGATGCCGTACCATCTATTATACAATACATATTATGTGTTTATTTAGATTAATATGTTGGGAAATGAAAATAATAACTTATGCTTGTAAAACCGGAGCTACATAAGGATTGAGATCATTTTGAAGGAATGGTGCTGCGAGAAATAATTGAATAGATAGACATATTGTCAATGCGTAACAAATCGAAGAACAGAAACCAACCGCTTGGTAAAGTAACACTGCGAGGCCTGGTGCATAGAACATAGCGTTGATCTTGATTGACAGGGCTAGAGAATATAACGCACAACCTGCTTGCCACTAATTACACATAAAAAAGAAAATAGAAGAATAAAGGAAGATTGATTGTACAGAAACATTGAATAAGCGAAGAACGAAGATTGAGACGATATGACGTGAGGAAAATAAACCCGGCAGCAGATATAGAGGAAATACATTTCTGTTGTTGGTGGTGTTGTTGTTGGTGCTGTTTGAGAATTTTAGATATAATTTTAACACTAGTGAAAGAACTATGGTGTGAAAACAGCAACGAGGTATTGCGTACGTCGAAGGTCTTCTCCCCAAAAGTAAGCAGACATAAAAAGGCATAGATGTAGATATGACTCGCTGGATAAACGAGCGGGCCGGTGGGACCTAAGATTTGACGATTGTCGAATTGCTTGTTATCCACAATGAGAGAAATTTGGATCATGTACGTTCGCGCCAATCAATTTCTGTATATGGGACAACGCGAATAAAAAGGAGGCATCCGATGAAGTTAAAGATCAATAGCAGAATAAAAAGTATTGTAAAGTGATAACGCACAAAATGATTAGCACGTTCTAACATTTTGATTTCCTTGATAATTTTCATCTCTTTTCATGATTTTGCGAGACACAATTCAGGCAAAGTGAAGTGGGTGATGGGTCACAGCTGTCACCCTTCGGTCATCACTTTTTTTGATCTAACGCTTTGACTGAAGGTGATGGTGATAGACTATTGGGAAAAAGAGAGATGAACGACGGAGACGATGTGGTCATTCAACTGAATCTTTTTGTTGAAACCCACATTTCAATTTAGCTGATAATACCGTATCATAATAATAAATAAAATATTAATGCACAAAATAGTATGATATGGCGTGTATATATATCATATTGTGAACAATAGTCATTTTCAATTTTAATATGAATCCAACGATAATGTTAGTTTCATGCACCAACATCGGTGATTTCAAACGGATGATAACATAGGTGTGAAAAAAACATGTAGTGGTTTGAAACCAATACATGTAGTTGCTTGAACCAATCCAGTTGGTGGTTTGATAAGACTACATGTGCTGGATTAAAACGACACATTTAGTGGTTTGAAACAAATAAATGTAGTGGTTTGAACCAAAACAGTTGCTGGTTGATACAACTACATGCCTTGGATTAGACAGACACAAGTAGTTGTTTGAAACCAGCAACTGTGGTGGTTCAAACCGATGTTATCGTTGAAGCTTATAAGACACATGTAGTGGTTTGAACCAAAACAGTTGCTGGTTTGATACCACTACATGTATTGGATTAAACATAATCGAGTAGTTGTTTGAAACCTCCAACTGTAGTGGTTTCAACCGATGTTATCGTTGAAGCTTATACGACACATGTAGTGGTTCAAACCACTACGTGTAATGATTTCTACGCTACAGTTAGTGGTTTACACCACTACAGTTGGTGGTTTCAAACCACCAACTGTAGCATGGTTTTAGCGTTTTTTAAATATGGTACGCATTGTAGAAACGGAAGGAAGAAGATTACAACGGCTCAGAAAGACTCTTTCGAAAGAGACTCGGAACCTCTTTTTGCGATCAAGGACTGAGTCCTGATTTAATTACAATTCTGGATCAAATTTAAAGTAAAAGATAAGTTAAATTTGAAATTTAAACTGTCCCCCAAGCAAATTTGTTCGTTACGATTGTTTTAAGTTGACCCAGATACCACAATAATATGGACATGTTTGCACATTACAGAATAAGAAACGGCCAAACCGTTTGGTGTTAATAATTAAATGCGTAATGTTGCAATGTAGAGAGACATCTACGCAAACTTGAAGTGAATACTCTCCATAATTTGAGATCAGCTTATCTCTTCCCGTATCTTTGAAATACATCACCACTTCCTTTTTATATAAAAAACACGGTAACTATGATAGACATAACCAATTTAATCGAATTATGTTTAGAGAAATGCGAAGATACATCACTATACCGTTGTCGCAATGACAAATGCGGAAAATGAAAATCATACAGTCTGGCTCCGAGGACCGGCTACACTAACTTGAAGAATCACTTGCGTGTTTGCGTCAGTGAAACCTATGAGAAAATGTTCTGCGAGCATATATCAAAGAGTGAAAAGGTAATTCATGGATTTTTCTATTCTAGTGAACGCGATGTTGACGATTTCAGGCAGATGGAATGGATAATTATGAGAAATCAGCCGTTATCAGAGATAGATAACCATATCACTCGGGATAACATAAATCGTAAAAGGGTTTAATGGAAGCAAATGAGGAAGTATATACTGTCTATGAACCCACTTGTAGAGAAGATCATTGCTGATGAATTAACTGAACATTTTGGTATCATGTTTGATGGTTGGAATGATAGCCGAACCCACTTCCTCGCTGTATTTTCAATTTTTAAAGTAGATGGGATTTACAAAGAAACTCTTATTGGTTGCGGACTACTAATCGACGGAGAAGATTTGAGTGTATATCAGCATGTAGCTTACATTTAGGCTACTCTCAAAATTTTTGAGAAGTCTTTTAAGAATGTGGTTGCATTTATTGCAGACAATTGTAATGTCAATCGTAAAGAGTCTTCTGATACATTGATACCACTTATCGGGTGTGCCAACCATAAATTTAATTTGGTTGTTGAATCTTGGACTGATGAAAATCAAGATATTAAATTAGCACTCGAATGTATTGAGCATGTTATGACGAGGCTAGTACAATAAAGAAATCGGCTCGTCAACGTCAGCTAACATCTCTGGCACCGGTTGATGGGAATGTGACACAATGGTCTTGTAAATATGATCTCCTGAAAAACAGAAAGTGACGGAGATAGTTTTATTCATCTTTATTCATGTCTCCAAACTCAATGCTTAAATACTAAATTTTATACGTAGGTAAATATTCCCAAACCCCAGCATAGCACACAACACTCAGAGCACAATAATGACAGGTGTGCTCTAAATAGTAAGGCGTGATAATATCAAACTACTTGCTAACATCAAACCCACTAAAATGCATATAACGTACAAAAAAGAAATGTTGTATACGCCAATTTAATTCCTTACTAAAGAAATTAATTTTCCTTACTATAATAAGTGCCAACAATTCAAAAAAGGATTGCTTACATATACGTAGTTTCTTCATCACCGAGACGCCCCTGCGTGATAATAAGAACGATGACAGCACTCTTTATCATGGTGAAAAGATCAGAATTTCTAAAACCCACTCTTGATATTGGCATCATCTAGCGATCCAGGACCCAGAGCATATCGAAACTTCTCGAATTTCGCACGACACAATGGTTTTGTGAAAATATCTGCTGGCTTATCAGCAGTAGGACAGTATTCAATTGTAAGAGTTTCAATAAAGACTGGTTCACGAATATATTTACTACGCACGATTGCATGCTTCGAATTCTTCATGCCATTCCTTGACCACTCAATTGCCCAAACGTTTTCTTCGTAGATCGAGGTCGGAGACATATCTCCAACCTCAAAATTTAGTGGCAAGCCCTCGTAGCCAAACTACAGCTTTGCTAGATTCAAATAAAGATATGTGTTAGACTTCTGTAGTAGACACTGTAACGTATGTCTTCTTACTGGTACGCCATTCAACTGTCGTCCCAAAGAGCTTGAAAAAAATCCTGTGGATGACTTACTATCAACAGAATCACCTTCCAAGTCCAAATAAGCAAACAATGTCAACGGCTTATCAGCAGAAAGTAGACTTAGCACCATATTCACCGATCCCTTCAGATAGCGGAGTACACGTTTAGCTGCGGTCATGTCGGATACAGTCGGTGCACTGCATGCACAAGTAAGAAAATTCACAGCGACAGAAATTTCTGGACGTGTTCTTGAATCCATAAATAATAGACAGCCAACTATTTTACGATACAGTGTCATATTGCACGGTGTGACAACTGTGCCAACCTTGAGATTGAAAACAACAACCGGTGTACTTACAGCTTTGCAATCTGCCATTTGGAACCTTTTGAGAACGGCATCCAAATAGTGTGATTTATGCAACCAGGATTCGTTGCTTGTACGAATGAAAGAAACCCCAAGAAAAATGTTCAGCTCTTTGAGATCCTTCATATCCAGATTTTCACTAAGAATATTCTTTGTAGAATCAATAGCGCTCATCTCTATTGACATAATTATCAAATCGGCAACATAGATAACAATCCACACCCCATCCTTCAGTACACATACGCCTCACTCTGCAGTGTCTCAAACCCTAAACTGGAAATTACTTCGTTCCATTTAAATGACCAGTATTTGGGAGCCTTTTAAAGTCATAGAGTCCATTTTTCAGTCTCAATCCTTGCTTCTCGGAGAGTTTTATGCCACACCCGTTTGGAGGAATCACGCAGATTTCTACATCATCAATTTCACCATGTAAAAACGCCGTTCTAACGTCCATTTGGTGGACGAAATAGTTATTCTTTACTGCGACTGCCAATGCTAGTATAATAGCAGTAAAATTGACTACAGGAGCGTATGTGTCCGAGACAAGACCATGCATGAAACTTTATATAACCAGTAGAGATTTGTATCGTTCGATAGAGTCATCCAAGTTACCCTTCTTGGTAAACACAAACCTAGAACGGATAGGTTTGATATTCCTGGGAATATTCGAAATTTCCCAAGTATCATGTGCCGCCAGAGATTCAATTTCTGAAGTGATAGCGAAATTCCATTTATCGCTATCGGATCTGTCCATTGCTTCCTATACAGTAACAGGACCATCATTGGAAATATGCAGTACGGAAACTGCAGCAGAAAAGAAGTCCGTTGTTGTACGATTTCGTCTCGGGTACCTACCTTCCTCTGTTGAGTCAGCATCTTCGTTCAACTGCCCTTCTCCTTCAATATTTTCTTGATCAGAAATTTTATCCGGGATATCCTCACCAAACACAGAGGGTGTAGCAGGTATGTGTGTTACCGCATATTCTTTGTCCTCATGAAAATCACTGTAGACGTCATTAGAAATGCTACCGATTTCGTCATCGCTGCTGTTGTCAAGCACACTTGGCGACTGATAGGAAGAAATATTATAACTATAAAGTATCATATTTGAGGATAACATTCCGGTCTCATACCATTCCAGATTTGGGAAGCGATATTCAAAAACACACACGTGACGAGAAAAAATTGCAACTTTGTTGTTTGATATCTATACCTTGTAGACACTGTTGTCATAGCAAGAAACCAGTACAGCTTGGATGCTCTTTTCATCCCATTTGCGACATTTTTCCTTGGAAATATGACAGAAAGTGAGGCTGCAGAACACCCGGATGTGATCAATACGTAGCTTCGGTCTCGTCAGCATTTCATAGGATGTTTGTGCATTCTCACCAGGGCAAAGGAATCAGTTTCGTATATCGGTGGCATGGACCACTTCCTCCGCCCAGAAATATTTCAGCATCTTTGCGTGGAACATAATTACACATGCTGATTCCATGAGAGCTCGGTTTTCTCTCTCTGCCATTCCATTGAGTTCTGGTGAATAGGGTGGTAGGCCAGGACGTTCTATGCCGTGTTTCTCCAAATAATCATCACACCAAATATAATCTCCACTCCCATCGCAATGTAGGCGCTTAATTTGACAATAGTAACGACGCTCAAACCACGGATGGAACTTCTGTAACACAGAAAGTTCACCACTTTTGCGAAAAATAGGATGAACAAATGTGTACCCAGAATATTCGTCGATGAAAGTGAGATAGTAATTTGCCCCAAAAAAAGATGGTACAGGTATTTTACCAGACAAATCGGATTGAAGAACTTCTCCAACTTTTGTTGCCCTGTTTGGCTTACAGTGCATAGTGAGTTTGTACTGCTTCCCATGAAGACATCCTATGCACACCTCTGGTTTAATTGAGTTCTATTTTGAAGTCATCCTTATAACTGCATTTTCTCGAATCAATTCCTTGATTTTGCTAGGATGTGCGTGTCCAAGCCTTAGATGCCATAATGCTCCCGCTTTGGTCAGTCCAGAGCTCGTAACTAAAGAAGATGTTTTATTAGCATTAGTAGGTTCCAATTCAGGTGAAGTACAAATGACTTCAAGAAAGTATAGTCCATTCTTTGGGCGTCCCAATATCACTACCGTTCCATCTTTGAATACTTTACATGCATTCATTTGAAATATTTTGCTGACAAACCCAAAGAGCATAGTGATGGACAGGATATGAGATTTGCACTAAGTCCAGGTACAAATAAAACATTTCTGATACAAACATTTTGTCCAATTGCCGTAGTGGATTTCAGGTGCAATTTGTCCATTGATGTTGCCTCCACGCGATCCCCGTTACCAAAGATATCCGGACGAGGGTCAATGGACTGCATTTAATGTACAATATTTTTATCTTTAACCATATCCTGTAATGCACCTGAGTCCAGAACAAACGCCTCCGTGTGAGGTACGGGCCTCTCAACGTTTTACATCAGCATGATAGCATGGTTGGCAGTATTCGCGATATTACCAGGGTCATCGGGTCCACTTTCACTTCTATCCCTCTTCTTCTTATAACAAAATCGCTCGATATGTCCAGTAAGCTTACAGTAAAAACAGGTTCGAGCTTCTCTTCTGGGTTGATGACCCTTCCTCGCTTTCCAACCTCCGTTTTGTCCGTAGTTTACTATGTTTAGAGATTTGACGCTATTCAATGGCTTTGAATCCCCTTTAGGTTCCGTTCCGGTGGCCCAAACCTGCTCATCATATTCTTGAATTATTCGCGCTGTATTGGTTCCCACGGCGGTGCCCGCTCCGAAAAGTTTAGTGCAGTAAATTACTTATTGTTGAAAAATATTTCCGAACCTAGACCTGGACTTGTCTCCAAATGAAGCCAAAACAAAGCGACTTGCATGACATCCTCAATTATAGAGTCCAGTGCTTCTAGACGATTGAAAAGGTCCTCGAATGTGGAAACGTAATCCATCATACGTTGTTCCATATATGCCAGCTGTGACAATTGCTCCTGTACTTATAAATTCGTAGAAATGATTACAACGTCGTACATTTCCTTCAGTCGCTTCCACATGCGATGTGGATTTTCTTTCACTGGTTTGCAAAGTCGCATAGGCCGCTCTCCAAGGCCTTGCATGATTGTTGCACGAAATTTTGCAAGCTTCAGGTGGACAACTGCACCAATCACATTGATATCTTCCTCTCCAATCACATACAATATTGCAATATGAAACACCTTTTTCGCCTACAAACCTGCTTCAGTGCGGACTTCCCACATTGGAAAGTCCTCACCGACGTTACGGTCGAACTTGAAAAACTTGCGAAAGTCCTGCACGGTAAGAAGAAAAGGAATATCAGTACAAAAGAAATTTGAAGAAAAAAAGAAGAAGGAAACAGAATAAATTGATATAATACAGCTAGGACAAGATACTAGATCCAGTAAATGGATTGCAAGATGTTGCTCGATTAAAAATCCTGTACTGGGCCCATAAACAAATAGAAAGTGAAGGAGATAGTTTTATTCATCTTGATTAATGTCTCCAAACTTAATGCTTAAATACTGAATTCTATGCGTAGGTAAACCTTTCCAAACCCCGTCATAGCACACAACAATCAGAGAACAATAATGACAGGTGTGATCTAAACAGAGAGGCGTGATAATATCAAGCTACTTGCTAACATCACACCCACTAAAATGCATATATAGTACCAAATATGAGGAATTTATATGCCAATCTTATTCTTTACTAAAAACATTAACTTCCCCTACTATAATAAGTGCCAACAATCCATAAAAAGGATTGCTTACATACACGCAGTTTGTTCATCACCGAGGCGCCCCTGCCTGATAATACGAACGATGACATCATTCTTTATTATGATGAAAGATCAGGACTTTCAACACTGAACAGGTATTTCCACATTGAGGAGCGCATTTGAAAAATTGAAGAGTTGGATACATATATACCTACATCTGCACAGAGATGTTCACTAGTATGTGCGCTACAGCATTTTTAAAAATTCCAAAGTATTTCCAAAATTTGCAACAGAAGGGATTAATGGTTCATGACGTAAGATTTACATTTAATCACATCTGTGACGAATATACGTCAATGGAGCGGTACGTGATCGAGTATTCACCCATCGTTATTAATAAGATTTTCGAAACTGGTTTGACGAAACTATTGAATGGCGAGGAGAAAAGTTTATCGTCATCCGAGAAAATTGCTTTACGTCGTCTTAAAAATCTACGGCAATGGATGAGGTAAAAACAGGAACAGAAATTGTTTCGTTTTATGAGACCATACAGGTGAAACGACGTCGTGTTAGTGACCCGTCTAAATATATGAAATGTGGTTTCTTGCCAGCAACTTCAAATTCCGTCGAACGTTTATTTAGTACAGCTCGTTGGATATTGGCATCTTTAAGGAAGACTATGGCACCAATAAGTTTGAGGCCATTATGTTTTTGAAGGTGAATCGGATGTATTGGGACTTGAAACAAGTGTCACTCTCAATGAAGATGCTTGTACCTGAAGAGATAGAGACGCTGGATGACGATTCACAATATCAGTACACCTAGTTTATTAAAGTTGTTTTTCATGAGAAAACCAATAAATTGCAATTATTACAATAATTGCAATAATTGCAATAATTGCAATAATTGCAATAATTGCAATAATTGATTGTTGCTTACTGTGTATTGCAATAATTTATTGTACACTTTTCAAAATTAAAATTATTGATTGCCTGACCTGACATATTGCAATAATTGATTTTGCCTAAAATAAAAATGGAATTTATGTTTTATAAATAAAATTTGATAAAATTGATTACAATTTAAGTTTTCGGAGCCCTGCGTGGTGACAGTGTCACCATAATCCGATACATTATCCACACAGATTTATGCCTTCCAAATACCCCAGTAACAGCTGGTAGCAGCTAATACCAACCCAAGTTTACCAAATCAACCCATATCTATTCTATTTCGCCTCCAATACCCGTCCCAGAACAACAACAGCCTTCCAAATATCAGCCGCAGCCTCTCTTGAGAGGTACTAACCAACAAACAAACTCAGCCGTAAATACTCACGCAGGAAACTAGCAGCCTCAGTAAACTCCTTTCTTGAACCCTGGTCAAACGGCTCAGTTAATTTCATCACATTTCAAGCACCGATATTTCTGTGCATAAATTGACGAAAGCATAATATAAGCACTTTACGCGACTATGAACTTTATACAAAACAACTAGATCTGAGAGATGAAAAAAGGATCTGTTTTCAACAACATCCGAAACGAACCCGCTAATACGTTCTTTCAAAATAATCACGACACAGATATCTCTTTCACTTCCATCACATCATTGATTAAGAATGAATTCGACTCTTCTCATCGCCAAAATGAATCACAGTCTAGTCTTGAAAACATGAACCTCACTACTTTCATGAGTCAGCATGATATTACGAATGAAAGAATTGGTCTCTTAAAGCTTGCGACTATATTAATAGACTGAATCCCCAATACATTCCTCTATTTCGTAACAATACATGAATTTGTTTTTCTTGTTATCCGAAGTTGGCTCTAGTATGATTAACTTCTTGTTTGATTTTAGTACAGATAGTAATTTTTTCTTTTTACGTATGAGACCGTCTGAATGTGACTAATAATCCATGTCACATCACTGAAAACCTGTGCAACCCTCCCGTGAACACGCACTAAGCAGATGTACACAACTTTGTATTCCATTTAACATCACAGCTGCGAGGAATAATCAGTCAGGGGAGCGCTTAGATCGGACAGGTTGTAATATTCTACACGTTACGAAATAACGTCTTTTACTGTACTGTACTGAATTACTGAACAAGCCAGAACCTCAAATACCGCATTAATCCTAATCTCAAATACTATACTCAAACCTGGAATACAGGAGAAAACCAAACCACCAAACACGTGTACGATAACACGTGTACGTTTCCCCAAGGCGAAATTCAGTTCTTGATTTCAGGATTAGAACAAGGCTCACCTCAGGTGAGAGACGTTGTATTGGATTCAAACTTTTGTCTTACTTATTATACGTTATTTTTGTCTTAATTATGGACTCGTACAATATCAATGATGTAAATATTTGATTCGACTCATGAGTCTAATTTGGATATTTAAGCCCCACCTCATCGAGGATCGAACTGAATAAAGAAAGAGGCAGATTTGAATTGAAAGAAAGAAATTAAGCGAGTATCCACACCCGTTGCTCCTAACCGACAACAAAACTTGGAACAGGAGACTGTATCCTCAACAAGCGCTAGGCTGGTTAACCCCCGTCGTATACGAAAAGGTAATCCCCATTCGTACTCCGAGTGTCCAATTGCCTCCAGTTGCGATTCCGGAACTGGTGAGGTATTATCCCTACCTCGACTCCAATATCCACACAGTGCCCGAGGCACCAGGATACCGAGTCATGAACTCGCCGTCTGAACAACCGCGGAAGAATAATCGCAATTTAACTGTAACAGACGACAACATTTAATCCCACTTAACCCAGATTTTACTTAGGCGTTTTCTGATAACCTTTAAGTTTGTGGTAGATTCTACAGGTACACATATTGATGAGCAAATTGATGCACGACAATAAACCGGGAACGGAATTATGGAAGATCAGTATGTCGTACAGATAGTGAAGAACGTTCGGTTGGAGATCGACCGGTAATATTTCAACAAGAATTAACTCTAGATACGTGACCGCGTTCATTGTTCCATGTAAAACTCTCGTAGGAGAGTAAATACAGTCCGGTGTAATAATTGATTGTAGATATTGATAATCTGCGTGTGGCGGTAATTGCCAATATCCATTCAATAGGTAGAAATTTGCAAAGAACCGTGCATCGAATAGTTTCGATAACTCATTATCCAAGTTGGGCACGGCGAATTGCTTCCGCACGGTAAATTTGTTTATCAGTCGGAGGTCGACCGTAAATCTGAATTGTGCCGGGCCTGGCTTTGAAACGAAGAAAGGTGCACAGGCCCACGCAGATGTCAGATTGGAGAAGGCCATACCAGTACATACCAAATCGGCCATAAATTTTGAAAGAAATTCATTCTTCTGTTGACTGTACTTCCCAAGACGTACTCTCACGGGATGCACATCGGTCGTAAGCTCGATTTTCAAAAGCTTCACGCTGACTACTGGGACAAAAGAAAGTGCTCTATGGAAAACCTTGAAATTATTAGACACTATTTTCTCCAGAACTTTAAAATCAGTGTCTTAAATTCCATTATTCCGTGCGGTGTCCAGCATACAGTGTACTGATTTCTGTATTTCTCCATTCTGGTCTGAATTTATCTGGTCTAGTAATGAAGGATCCGGAAATGGATCAGGTTCCGTACAAGCAGTGTAGTAATTGACACGCGGACGTTCCATATGATGTAGATTGATTTCTCGAACGTGGTTGGTGCGCACGACCATCAGACAGTTTACATGTCCACCAATTAATTCATTCGTCTCTGTTGTATGAGTTACCAACTTTAGAACAGTCTGAGCCATCAAGTACCGAGCGGTTCAATTGCACAAAAGTATTTGTATACACTTTGATATGTTGTATTATTGGACGGCCAATAGGAAGGTCTTCTCAGGCTAGTTCATCGTCAGCAATGAGAAAGGCGATATTTACCAGTGTCAGTTGACCGGATTGGAGATTCAATATAGTACGTGGGACTGTACACGTTCTTGAAAATGAAAATGACCGAGATTAATCTCTTCTGCGTAAAGCGACAAGTAATTGTACCGAGCGGATAGCAGTAATTTTTCCAGTACCTTGTAGTGCTGCTTTTTCAGCGTTGGAGAAACCAATCTGTCGTCGCTACTATCATCACACCTACCAGTGGGATCGATATATTCTGTACCATCCGTAACTGTAATTGAGCAAGATGGCGAATCTAATGATACAGAAACTGATGTTTTGTATTTTTTAAGGACCGGCAGTACCGGCGCATTTTTTGTTACCGTATATCGTGCCCGACGGACCTGATGGTTGGTGATTTCGACTACGCGTTCCATATGTCGGACCATAATGGGATTTACTGGTAGAAATGTCGGCCTTCATTTTTTGTTTCTCAGTCTCCGACGAATTGGTGCAGTCGTCAATCCAATGGGAGAGCTTTTTCTTCTTTCATTCCAGATACGGACAAGCTGGCATAAATTTTTGTTTTGGTGTCTTGCTGTCTGAGTCGGATTTTTTGTTGGAAGGAGGGGCTTAAATTTTTGTTGGAATTCCTCCCGGTGTAATTGGGTATAATTTTTGAATTTCCATTCTTTTTACGGTCTTTCTCGGGCCAACATCTACGATTTCTGATGCTTGCACAAGATTGATTGCGTGTTCCATGAGCGTTTTAAAATTCTTTCGACTGTAAACCTTAGCGAAGGAAAGATCAGAATACAT
>JAULBU010072450.1:0-10391 GCA_032358235.1 Odonthalia washingtoniensis | reverse complement strand
TGTATTCATTATTGCAGAGAAACATATCTGGAAGAACGCGTATAAAGACCGCGATGATAGGTGATACTACGTGTATGATGAAAGTGATGTGATACGGAACACTCGGGGCCGTTCCAAAATGTAGAAAATTAAGCGAGATGGTGATTGTGGAAAGTTTTTTTTTTATTTATTTGTGATTTATCATATTGTGACAAGTCATTCGAAAATGACTGGATATTTATATTATTTTAACCGTGCGGTTTGAAATGTGAGAGGATGTAACATGAAAAATAAATAGGATGCTGACGATTTTTTTGAATGCACAAGTGATCTCACATTTGTGTGAAGAGCTTCAAACACATTCTGAGACGGAAGTTGTTTAATATCACAGCATTTGACCGTTATCATTGAAATCTACGTTATACGTTTCCATTGTGCTTTTTCAATTAGTTGCCTCTATGTCGAGCAACGAAACAATCGAATGGAATCGACTGACCCCTACAGAAATGAACGGCTAGAGAAATGAACGAAACGAACGGATGTTATGAATATCGTAACGGATGATATAATTGCAAGAGAAATGCAACGTGTGCAATTCATGTCAAATAAGTTTGCAACCATTCTTATTCGGTTATGAATGTTTATTCATTCTAGATCTGCAAAACTTATAGCGAATATTGTCTGTGTGAATATAACATACTGTACGGAAAACAGTTCGATAACCTAATTGGAAACGAAATATATATTAGCACATTAACGTTTTTATGGTCAATACCGATATTGTAAATTAACTACCCCATCAGGAAATAATGTCAACAGCAACGAATACTCAACAAGAAGTGTCACGATGAGTGGAAGTCGTCGTGGTTGTCATCCGTATCTCGCAACAGCATTGCCGACATCAAGGATTCCGAGAGTTAACGAAGAGGAAATTGTGCCAGTTACACGTGCATATCACATTGCACCTCCGAAAAATCTTGGTACCGAACTTGGTTCCACTTCTTTCGCTCCGGAAATGAAACGTTCTCCTGCAAGTGTTGTAACAATTTGTGATCCGTTCAAGGTAATTTTAAACAAACAAGCACATTTTATGCACAGGAATATGATCCTGAAACACAGGTTGAAACGAAATGGAAAGGGAAGAAGGGAAACGACCGTATTCCGTTAAGCATTACATTGAGAACTGCGTTGATAGGAGGTTATTCGACGGTTTGATATGAGGAAATACGTGATGAACCGTTCGTAAATGGGGAGTCAGGCAATGGAAGAATGTCGAGACAAACCAGTTGCTATTTTAGATGGGCACATACTGGAATCGCACCATTGAGTTGTGTAGCAAGACAGATATGTGATACCATTTGGGTAAAAGGTGCCCAGAAGAAGTAAAATATCAAAGACAAGCTATTGATCTCATGGCACAAATGCGTACCAATTCGGAAGCATGGAAAACATTCGAAGATATAACCATTATTTTATCACGTCCAATATCCAATTGGTACATGTTTGCGGATAGGGAATTCTGAAAAAAGGATGCTGCGTTTGAAAACCGATTACGGAGAGTGACGAAGGCTAAGGAAACTTCTGTACGTGCTGCAAGCGCCAATCCAGTAAGTCCTATGCTACTCGGATGGCATTATGTCGGAGTGTTTTCAATCGTGAAGGAATAATACCCAAATTACTATATGTAAGTTCCTATTGCCGTACGGAAAATGGACTTGTATGCCTTGATATCAGTACCCTCACCAATACTGCCCATGCAACATGTACATGCATTCAAGTATGGAAGCGATGTGTTTAAAGAGCTTTTTCCCCGAGTTCTTAAGAAAGAAGCTGCCAAAATGTTTATTGCTGCTTTCATGCATGTCTACCGCTACGGAATTCAAGTTTTCAAACATGGAAATCCAAGGTTGACCGACGGTCAGGGTCGTGGTATTCTACCACGGCTGTCAGCAGATCTGTTGAGTTTGTGCACCGATAGGTATATAATTTAGTTATTCTAAAACTCAGACTTCAACCTGAAAAAGGTATTGTTAGCTATAAGACGAACGAAGAGGTAGATTGGAATTCTCTGGAAAGGAGTATGCTACACTCTTTTGTGCACGATTGGGACAGCGAAGAAATTTCTGACTGACCAAAATCGGAAGAAAGGGAATATAGTTTACGCATTAATTATCTAGTAGATTGATGTGTTCGTATATTTTCAGCGGTCAAAGTTCCATACTTGGATGTGAAATCCCCTGCAATGAAAGGTTCTGGTGCAATTGTGCAAGAGCTCCTGGTCGAATATGGATATTCAGCACGGCCACAGGTTGAACTAGATGACCAGAATGCTAACGAAGATGAGATAATGGATGTTAATGTCGTTGATGAGGAGATACGAGATCAAGTATTTTCCTATACGGAAGGTTAGTTCACGAATATGTGATATGTATTACAACCAATGTTATGTAGTACGCAATACGTTCTACCGCACAGTATTGAGAAATTCTTCAGTACCTTTCGGAAATGGGCTGTAAATAATGGCAATAGAGACTCTGTGACAAGTAAAAAGGCCTGGACACTGTAGAAAGGAGAAAGCAGATTTGAAAACGAAACTGGACGCTGCTATGGACAAAACTATTGCGGGATACTGAAAATATTAGACGTTTAACTGCGAAGTTAGCCAACATTGAAGATATTAGTCGTTTAAATGCGTAGTTAGTCATTGTCAGAGCGGCGGCAGCAGAAAAATCTCTACAGGTTTCCCAATCGTATGTGATGCTGACATCACAGAAATGCGCTGACAACGATGCATGGTTTAGTAATACATATGACTGATATGACTGCTAACTACGTCAGAAACTTAAGCATCGTATTAACCAGGTAAGACATCAAAGTACGGAATTTCTTAGCCATTTTGGAATTACAATAACTCCGATTCCAACTCCAGCAGTGCATCGTCCGTCACCTCAATCAACCCAACCACCACCTGATGCAAAAGTCTGTGGGTGACATATTAATTTAGATCTATAATTTAGTTGTTGTTTTTGATGTGATCTCAAATTGTTTTAGTTGCTTATTTTCTTGTGAAGTGAAAATGGAAGTAAATTCGTACTTTTTTAAACCGTTATGCCTCAATATTGTATGAATAACTAGAACCCTGCGGTGTTTTAACGGCACCTCATCAAGTTAGGTAATTTGGATGAAGATGGAAAATATGTTAACCGTACTGAAGAAATGTAACCAAAACTGTTTGATGTATTTTCAGTGTGAATGGAGTTGTAAATTGTTTAACCGTATGGAAAGAACTTTTAAATCCGCATTGTAAATTTGTGTTTACATGTGGGACGCAATGGAGGAAAATAAATTATGGAGTTGGTGGACTATTCTACAGAAACATGTTTATGGCAATGGTAATATCATAGCGGAAAACTGTTTTTTGGTAAACATATACCAATGGGAAAGTTACGAACAAAAGGTTCTCGTGCGGTGTTCAAAATGGTGATATCATGGCAAAAAAATGTGTTTTGTAAACATATGCAGGTCTAGTACCAATAGAAAGGATACGAGCAAACGGTTCTGGTGCGATGTTCACAATGGTGATATCATAGCGAAAAATGTTGTTTTGTAACTATATACAGGTCTAATAACAATGCGAATGATAAGATTGAACGGTTCTCGTGCGATATTCACAATGGTAATATCATGGCGGAAAACTGCTTTTTGGTAAATATATACAATACAACAAGGATCATGGCATTTAATTATGTCATACCAAGTTGACGTATTCACTTAATTTCGACACTTTTTTTAATATCCTTCCGGCTACTATCATCTACAATTTCATCCAACAAATGAGAGCATTTTGCTACAGTACACCTGTTATAGTAACCGTTCAGTTATTGTCTTATGAAAAGGTATCTGGTCTCTTTATGTTTTTCAGAAGTCATTCTGATCTCGTATCACAATATTTTTATGTGATTTACAATCATGCCAACATCTCTGTTCATTTAATATATAGGTCACTGCATTCCGAATTGGTAACACACAGGAATTGTTATCACAGCCAGCGTATGCGTTCTTCAATCAGCTCAAATCAGATCTCAGTTACTGCATTCCCAATTGATACCACCAACGCCGTATACGATTTTCAGCCAAATCTGATTTAAAAGTTTCGTAATACCGTATCTGCCAAAACAATTATCTATAAAAACCGTTTCGTAATATGATGTCGGTTCATATAAAAAGGTTGATGGCAAAGAATAAGAAGAAAACCACGAGAATGAAAGTTATGTTGCTAATTTTGCAGCAACAACATTATGTACCGTTCGCTGCTGTCCAGATAGTAATGAATACAAAACTATTAGAACTTGCAGAGAATAGTGGCCACATGTAGAAAGTGGCTGGTTCAAAGAATTTCCGAAGATGCAAATCGTCATGGATTAAGGATTACGTTGATGTTAATCCAACATTTCCATATTACAAATTCAGCCACCGGTTCCCAGTTCCTCTACTTCTATACTTCCAACTCCGCTCTGACTTATTGGCACACCGAATGGAATTCTGGAAACAACGGACAAATTTAATTGGCTATAAATGCATTCCAACGGATTTGAACATTCTTTCATGTCTCCGCATTCTCAGCAAAGGTATATCAGCTGATAGTCTGGATGATGTGGTGTACATGTCTGAGGATTCCGTTCGAAAATGCTTTCGACAATTTTGCATCGACATAATGGAGATATATGGAGCTCGATGTTTCAATATATTCCCATCCGTTTCGGGAATGATGGATATTCAGAATGAGTACAGGACAGTTGGATTCCCAGGATTTATAGGGTCCGTTGACTGCATGAAATACACATGGAAGAACTGCCCAGCTAACTTTAAAGGACAATACCTTAACAGTATAGATTCAAAAATTGTCATTGTACAATGTGAGGGTTGGTGTGATTACTATCACTGTTTGTATTGATGATAGTGGTTCTCGGGCCGTCCCAGTACCAAAAACGACTTGAATGTTCTAGCAAAGTCCCCACTTTTTAAAAGCACATTCTCTGAAACGTTTTGCATAACCGTTATAGAAGGATTCAATATTGGTTAGAACGTAACACCACACCACATGCTTTACCTACTTGCAGGTGGAATATACCCCCACTGGCTTCTGTTTGTGAAACCAATGGGTAAAACAGACGATCCAGACGGCCGAAACTATTCCTTCAACTTGGAATCCGTACGAAAGGATGTGGAGTGATTGTTCGGAATTCTGCAGTCTCGCTTCGAAATCTTGCGAAGAGAGAACCGTGACTCAACGAAACCATTAGGATATGGAACGCTTGTGTAATAATACGCAACATCCTAATCCGTATGAAACAGGTTGTCCAAAAGGAAGGTTGCGTTGTTATAACATCGGTTCTAAAAAGACTATTAAAAACGGAATACGCAAATGCAACACAGGCAGAAATTGAAATGGATCATAACTTTACCGAATGTAGGAGACATGTCAGGACAAACGTTGATGATGAAGCTGAACGGTTGATGTTTCGTGATCTTCATTTTACCGGTCCAGACGAACAATTCAAACTACAGAGATACCTTATTCAACTTAACAAAGAACGTCGCCCTTTGTAAGTCAATTTAATCGACCTTCAACATTCAAAATTCTGAAACGAGCGCAAGTTTTATGATCAATGGAATAAAAAACTCCCATTATGGATTGTAATTGAATTCTATTTGGTGTTTATAAAACATGATTCCATTCGGTATTTAAAATATGTAAGAATTACATAATCTGTATTCATTTCCAACCGTACCACGTTGGGATACAGATATCATTTCCCGTCAAATGCAGTTAGAAAAAAATACAGAAAATGTATTTTTAACATAAAAGTATTTCCGAGTAACATCCACATCTTTATATTTATCAAAATACTTGCGAGGGACACCTTTCCAATAGTAGACAGCATAACCATGTAGCAAGACACTATAACTACAGATGCACATAGCTCCCTACCAAACGGTATGTGTTATCTTTTCAACACATGATTCTACATGAAAATGAACATGATAAACAATCAAAACATACTTTAGTCTCGGTTGTTTAAGATAACAATTTTCATATTTATTATGTTAGCATCAATTTTCAATCGGTACGGAAACATGTAACAACTGCCACTTAGTTTTTTCAAACAGCAAAGATAACATATGTCATGTTACCACATCCTTCCAATTGGTACGCAAACAAATAAGATCTGCCACTTACTTAACTTCTGATATACTTTCCATTTTTATTAACTTGAAAAGATTGTTATACTTCTCAATTCCTTTCTGTAGAAACTGTAGATCTACGCACATTCTTTCGATAGTTCCATTTTTTGTTCCCGATTGAAGTCAGAAATCTCATCATTCGCACGTTTAATTTCCATATGGATACCATTTAACGATTATTTCATGTTTTAATCATCTTTTCTACCATATTCCTTCTTTTTAATGGACTTGCTACCGTACGGACATTCCTCACCACTTCTCTCAGTAGCTCTATCTGTCCAATTCGTAATAATATCTTCCACATCCGTTAATCCCCTGACATCTGTGCTTGGTGTTACATTTCCTACACTAACATTAGTACCGTTCGATTCTTCTATAGCACCATTATTCATGGGAATGTCATCAAAAATCCATAATCCGTGCCATATCCTCGCATCCATTTCGATTCGGTGTTACTTTCGTTCTTGATCCATTCCGATTTGGTGTTACTGTTGTTCTTTTCACTAGACTACCGTCACCATACGACATGGATGGACCTTCTTCCACCTCACCTCGACCCCCACCGCTGCCATTACCGTTTTTAGATAAGTCCTACGCGGTATTTTAACACCGCGATTTTTTCCAACCTAACCGAATTTCAGATATTTTGACCGAAACTCGGCTGCCTCAACGTACCAAAAGGTAATACCGATTCCAGGGTTACTTTCCTTCTCCTTCCTTCTCCTACTTTGGAAGATCGCATGTACCAATTTCAAAAGTGCAGGTTTCTGCTCATTTCCGGTACGATTCATCGCCAATACTTGCATGTAGCATGAATTCCAAAGTTAACATTCAGTTGAAAACGATGAAGTCCATTTACACCAAATGGAATCTTTTGCCCGATTCATCCCATATACGTCAGTACATAACCTCTCTTTACCACTCCATAATGTATCGTCTGTTTGGAAAAGTTTCTGAGTCTGGGATTCCCACGCCTGAGAAAGTACTAGACCTTCCTTTTTCGCCGACTGGTGTCCACTCCTTTTCTCATCCGTTTCTGAAAATTTCTTTTCTTGCATTTCTCCGACCCTCGTGGTCTACCCATGCTCACCTTCCTCACTTTCTTGCACGGTCCCATCTCACCTTCACCGACATCTCCCGCACCTTCATCCGGAACCGTTGTACTATTAGGAAGTCTTATACAGTTATTTGCGACTGTTATATTTACCATTTTTGGAATATAATTCAATACAGTTCTCCCATCAACTGCGTGTCTCTGCGATTCCTGTTCTGCATAACAACCACCGTCATTGGATTCCACCCATATGCATTCTGAGTCATCGTTTGTCTGATCCAAACCTGTTTCGTTCAGCTCTGCACTATTCATAATTGTTTCCGTAACAGGTATTGGTGTTGATTTTTCTTTCTTCTTTCACTTCCATCCATTTCACGTACATTTCCTTTTTTAGTCCGAATTGCACTCTTATCACTTCCTCAATTTGACAGACCAAACATCTCCTTTCCACCGATTCGGTTTGTTATATTTCTATTCATCTATATGTTGTCCTCCGATGACATCGTCATCGTTCCATTTAATATTTCTTCCTTCCGTTCTACATTACCAAGGATCCCAACAATAGTTATATGTTCGTCCCGTTCGACTGATCGCTTTTTATTCTCATCCAAATTGAAGTCCATCTTCTTCCGTATATGTATTACTTCTGTGTTATAATAAGTTCCGCATGGCTGCCTCCGTAAAAATGATGCTACAGATCTTGTCGAAATCAAAACGCATTTTGTTCCTTCCCTTTCCACATTCACGATCCTTTACTCTTCTTTATTCTTCGTCCCTCCATCGGAAGTACGGTTATCATGTAATTTCTTATGCTAACCATAGTCCGCTACGGGTCCATTGCAATTTTTACAATTTTACGAAAAGTTGCTATGTTTTTCAGGTAGGTCCCATGGTTGCAATTCGTTTTCCATTAACAATCGCGTCAACTTTTTTGTACGATTACCAAAACGGTTTTCCTCATTTTTTTCCCTGTTGTCGACAATGTCCTGTGTTTCTCTCAGCATCACATTCTCCCCTTCCTCCTGCCAACAATCTACGCTTTCCATTGTTTCCTCTTTCTGGACAGACCCCTGCCGACCGGTCAACCACTTCTCTGTACCTGTACACTCATCATTTGACACAGGAAAATGTTGCGCGTTAATTCAGCGACTAGGAATAAGACATATCAAGGAATCTTCCTCGATCCAAAATTGACATACCGCCATTATCGTTAGTTGGTCCATTGCAGAGAAAACTAAAGTTACGTACCTGTTCGGTGGTTTTGCGAAAGTATTTCCACTAAACCGTTGCAGCAATCGCAATTCAGGAAGTTCAAACGGTACGGATGAGGATGTATCGATGGAACCAGCGGCCGTCGTCACATCTGTCTGATTCCAACTGTGACAGGGTAGCATACCAACTCCGTTTTCAAAATTCTACAATATTCCGGATTGTAAAATTGGAAAAAACCTATCGGTTGCCTATGCATTACAGCCGACGTAAGTTCTGCTTACATGTTTCCTCCAACTCCTGCCACATTCTGTCAACATGAATGCCACATAGTGGTCCTTCTCCATTTTCCAAATTTTTCATTGGTTTTGAATTATCACCTTAAATAAAGTGATAATTCAAAAAACTCAGCACCGAACTAAGTACATCTCTGTACCTCACGAATAAAAACATCTATCAAAAAGTGCTTTATTCGAGAGTGTATACGTGCTCAGTTCCGAACTGTGAAAGTCGAACTGAGCGCCTAAGAAGTGATGCCCTTAGTGGGTATATATAATTTGCTATAAACAGCCGTTTATCGGCGAAGTCGACTTAGACCAAATTGGTCATCGACATCCTTAAAAACCATATTCCTTTACAAAACTCTGCGTTACTCGCCTACATTATCGTCTGTTTGTTTGTGACAATCTGCAAAACAGTATCTGCGCAGATCGAAGTTACAACCAACGGCAACAAGTATTTTAGAATCAAACGAACACAAGATAACGATTTTTAGCTCCGTTGTCACTGTATGGCGATATTTATCATATTCGTACTTCAAAGTTAGTTACAAGCAAATATTGAATCGTCTGGTGCTCGATAACGGAAAGAGTGATGAGGTTCTAATGGCAGCCAGATCTAAACGAAATTCGAAACTCCGATGTCAATGGACGCTAGGGTGATGTACAGGTTATCCTGTCACGGTGACGCCTTGCTGTAGGTGACATATTCTGTTTGAAGTTGATCTTCTTGTGTCTCCTGGACCGATCAAGGAGGACTAACAGGAGCCCCGTTTATGGGCGAGCCATCATATTCGTTCTTTGTGAACGGAAGCAACGTAAGAACAACATACAAGGCATCTCAGACTCCTGACTTGTCAACAGTAGTGACAATAGAATTACTGTAAAGTGGCAATTACTGTAAAGTGAAATCAAAGACTTTGATGCATTTTGACTAATTCCTTACTAAGTATTACTTAGTAAGGAATTAGTCAAAATGCATAATATGCGTATAGCGCACATTAAATATCAAGACTAGGGATATAATATTATTAGGTATCGAAAGTTATTTATGCTTACCGTGTAATTTATTCCTGGGGCACAAATAGATGCGCGCAATTTGCGATTTGTGTTTTGTGTTTTCAGGAATATCCCATTATCGCAGAAGATGAGCACTTGATCATCAATCAAGTCTTGATGTTCGATATTATATGATCTTCTTCGTGGAGGGAAAAAAGATCAGCATCGAACTTGTAAGCACATTATTGGTGCATTTTGAGGAAGATAGTGAATAAAAGAATACAGTATCTGTGTGCTTGTACGTTTCATCAAATACATTGCTTTATTGAAGGATTTCTTAAATTTGTTGGAGTCCACAGAAAGCCGGCTTTGATGGCATGGAAGAACAATAATTGTTATTGAGGCCAAAGACTAAATCCTATAGAGTGATCGTTGAGAGTTAACCCTGCTTTTGAAAGCAATAATTTCATATGGTTGCAAAGGTAGATCGGAAATCAATACAATTAAACTGTGGTCAAATTTTGACTTTCTCATATCATAGTGAAAACTTTCTTTTCTTCAGAAACTATGCCGCAAATCATCGCGATTTCATTTTATGAGGATAAATTATTTTTTGAGAAAATGCT
>JAULBU010072439.1:0-10394 GCA_032358235.1 Odonthalia washingtoniensis | reverse complement strand
AGAGAGTGAATGAATACTTCATAAAATTCTACGAAAAATGTAGTTATTTATGAATGTCACATTAACCTATTCTTTCGGGCTTTGAATGTAAAACTGTAGTGGTACTACATTTTTACATACAGGTTTGGGATGGAAAAGTGAATAGTGAATCCAGAAATCATTCATTTAATGAATGGGAATGTGGATGGGTAGTGGCCGTTATCAGGTATATATATGTGATATATATGTATAATGATGGTATATGGGGCTGTTATATGGAATATAGGCGATATACATTGCAATACATGTATAATAATTACGGTATACATGGTATATTTAATTTTAATTTTAATAGCAATATCATACAATATGAATATGAATTTGAGAAAGAAATGAAAAATGAGATGGGGTAAAGAGTGTAATATTGAACATTGTGATAAATGAAAAGAAACAGAGAAATCAGAATATCATATAAAACGGAGAAAACACACCCCAAAATCAACTGGAAAAGTCCACTGAAACCATAACGAAATTGTGACATGTCCATATCATAGACATGATGACTTTTTTTCATCTGCTGACATATGAAAAATACATAAATAATAATATAAATTGATACGATGTTATTAAATTGTATATGAAAAGAATATATGTAATGTAAATATGATAATTGATATAATTACGAACCTGTACGGATGACGGAGTATGTAGGGAACGGAACTAAGTTATCTGTAAACATAACTCGCAACAACCAAGCATAAAAAAGGAAAGTTAGTAATTTGTAATGATGAAATAGAAATTGTACAATTAGCGAAAGAGTAGATATTTATACGTACATCCACGTGTATATGATTTGATCGCATTGTTGTTGTCGCGATGGAACATGACAGGTCTGGGTCGGTGTGGAGCATTGACGAAGATCGAAATGTCACTTTTCGGCGCCGATGATCGCTCGTTGGTAAGGTTTTGATAAAAATGGCTCGTTAATAAGATGTTGATAAAAAATGGTCGAACCGACTGTGTCGGAAGAAAGAAAGAGAGAATGTGACTGCTTCATAAAAGTTGGAAGAATTGCTTTAAATTGGCCCAAAATACAAGAAATATGAAAATTTAATATCAGAAAATGACACGAAAAGGACATTTTGGTAGCATGGTAAATGTTTAAACTTTAAAATTTAAATTTCCTATACATGTGTTTAAAACTGAGCCAAAAAAGAAAATAATGAAACGTCAGAAGGCACAGTACAGTACAGGAAATAGAAATTAAAACCAAATTTGAAAATTGATTTCAATCCACATTTAGAAATGTGAACAGTATGGGCAAAATGTTCTGGGACGTGGCGATGACCACGAAGGTAGACCGGGACAATAATAAATGTTGGGAGAACCATTAGTTAGTATGGCCAGAAGTACAGGGAATGATTTTAAGGCAGCATAGGATGCTGAAAATTGGAATATATTAATGTACCAAGGTCCACATGAAATATTTTACGTGTTTACGAAATATTTTTTGAGACCAATATTTATAATTTAAAAAACCATAGCTTTTAGAATAGGCAGAACAGAATGAAATTTATTCTGTTCTGACAGAGCTGTTTTGATAAGGAAAAAGCAACATAAACATTTTGTATCGTCATGAATTTATCGGATTTCAGAAAACACGGGCGGAAACAGGCGGCTGTAAGTGGTGATAAAAGTAATGGTTATGACCTGTCCTCAATTGAACTTGGACAGGAAATGGAAAAAAGTAAATCTGGAGTGTTGAAAAAATCATTGGCTGTATCGCCAGGCATCCTAGAAACCTATGTGGGGAGAAAGTATGTGGAAGAAGTTATTATTATAATTTGTGAGCCTGAGTTTGATTCAAGATTATTCTCAAAGAAAGTTCCATTTGTTGATGACTGGCATAAGATTTGGGATGACATAGTGAGAAAATTTCGTCAATGAAACTGAAGTGTCCAATGGAATAATTTAGGATTGAAGTATGAAAACCTGGAAAATTGTATGTGTTTATTTTTATTTTTGTTTGTTCCATTTTTTTTTATTGTATATTGAACATAATAAACCAAAACCTCAATTCTTTTAAAATATCAGTCACAATTTTGATGCGTCATTGAATTGAAAATGCCTGTTTATGTAGAGAAGTAACTGTTCTTTCAAATGAAAAGTTGTCATAGTAACGATAAAACTAATTTTAGTGAAACGACACACATTGATTATATGAAAAATTTAATTTTTGATGGACAATAGGTCAAATTTCAAAATACTACGGACGCAATGAATCGTGTGGTAAAGATAATATTTTGTAAGCAGTAAAGGATATTGGGAAAAATTAATTACGATGAAATTTTCATTTGTGAAGACTGTTGTTAAAAATATAATTACTTGGAAGAACTCTGAACTTTTCACTCTGGAGGGCTTCTATTACTGAAAGAAGAACTAGATTCAAACAGATGGGACGGCAATGTGATTTGATTGCGCACGGAAAGATATTTTAGTTCTTCATATTTCCTATCTCATAATCAGTTGTGGATTCCATCCGGAACCAACGTTGAATAACGATGATCACACAGAGGATAAGAAGGATTGGAGGATGATGTATGGATGTACCCGGAAACCATTCATATATATATTGAGTTTCCAGTTCTTTTTTTGTAATGTCTCAGTGGCAGCCGCGAGGGGAGTCGTGACGAATGAAACCGGAAATAGTGTACGAAAGGAACTGCTAGAGAAGGGCCCAGTGGATTAACCCATCGGTGAGAAACCGCTCGAAATCATATATATGTATAAAAAGAAATAGTGAACAATGCAGAAAACTGACATGTCCAGTTATCCTTTAGTAATTAAATATGCGTTTTGTAGTGTCCACCGCAGTATTCTGTATGAAAAAGGAGTGATGTCGAAGCATGCGGGAAGTAGGCGGGCCACATACGGTCAGAATAGGCGTAACTCCATGTAGAGTTGCGATTTTTGCAAAAAATTAAATATTTAATTTTTTGTTGCAGAAAATTAATTATTTAGTTATTTGCAAAAATTCAAACTCCGCATGGAATTGGAAAGTTTGGAAAATTTGAAACGGTGAACTGTTGTACAGATTTACTATGGTAACCGTTACATCATGTACCGATTACGATGCTATGATACTGTTTTAAATGTTAGTGTGGACTTGTATGAACACCGTAGTAAGAAAGAACTTTGACTGTCAAGTGCTTGTGCATCATTTCGTAAGTCGAAAACATCAATGACGATCAGAGGGATTGTGCGGCAACTTTTGCAAAGGCCAACGAGGTCGATATTGAGATTTGCGGAACCCCCATTAAAGGCGGCAAGGATCTGCACACCCGACAGTGATGTTGGGAATGAATCATTACGTGAACAAAGTCCTAACTTGTCTACAGAATAGCGAGTGGCACCTCGTTGACGTGGAAGAGGTAGGCTTCGTGGCAATCGTGGAAGTGGAAGAGGTTGTATAGGAAGACCGAGAAGAAATGAGACAAACGAATGTTCATTAAATAGTGATGTAGAGAACACATATACTACCGAAAACTACGAACCGCGACTTGTAAACGATGAGGTAAGAAGTGGTGCACAAAATTATGACAACAGTGAGGAAGTTAATAGATCCATCAACAACTTTGTAATTGTAGATATGGAAGTAAATATGAAAGAGTTCCAGAAGCTGCAGGAAGAGGTTCGACAACTAATGGCCGAGAAGGCAAGACTAACAGTTTTGATGAATGAGTTCAAGGATTCAGCGAATGAAAAAGGACGAAAAGCGTTGAGTAAAGAGGAATCGATCAAGTCTCTTGAATCCGAAGTGATCAGATTAAATTGTAAAAATACTGAAATGAGAGGAATTGTACAAAGTTTAGATTTATTAAATCAGTGTTTTCTGAAAAAGATGTCAGAAAACAACAAGAATCGTGGAAAGTATGTTGACCGGATGATAAAACAAGTACCTACGAACTACTTGGGGATTGAACTGGAAATTGATTAGAGAGTGCTGAAGTGTAGAATTAAGTAAACCCGTGAATTGGACCCATGTTGTGATGAAAATGTAGGTAACGGGACGAACAGAGCTGAAATTGTAACTGAAAATGGAATTACAGTGTTAAACGAAACAATCATAGTACCAACACCGCATACCTTTCTTTATAGCGGAAAAATATATATGTCCCCTCCATCAATTCCGACAGAGATATTATATGTTCGTTACTTAGAAAGGAATTGTTAACAGGGTAAAGCTCACAAATATATTCGTCTGAAGAATCGAGAAATGTTTTTGATTCGTTTTGTAAAGTTGGTACATTAGAGGGACGTCTGAGACAGTTACTATCGTACTAATGTAGTGGAGGGAAAATAGCAGCAAAGGACAGGTTTTTTGAATTACTTGGTTATGGTTCACTACTGTCTCCATTCAATTTGAAAGAACTTGGAGCAACGGGAAAAAGGGAAAAAGAAATAGCTACTGATACAAGGAAACTATTGAAAACGAATAGATTTGGTGTTCTGGACATGTCTTGGTGGCGGACCGCCGATATTTGTGATATACAAGTAGAGTAAAAGGGACATCGGTGCGAAATTGTAGGTGATGAAGAGCGGGACGATGAGGAAAGATTAAATTTTTTCACTAGTTAAATCGGCCCTGCACTGTTTCATGATTTCATTGGATATATACCTGATACCGTGGAAAGGAAAACTGTAGAAGGTATTATTATAATTATTCCTCGCGCAGATGCATGGATAAAAATCTGTGTTGATCCTCTTATTGTGAAAGAGTATCGCGGTGGTGGACGTCAGACAGAATGTAACGAAATGTTTTCGAAGTATGTAAAACTTGCAACTGAACAGTTGGTTGGCAAAATACGAAAATTTGTAGAAGCATGGGAACTCGATGAAGTTGAAGTACCGGAATGCAAAGTGAGGAGAAAAGAAAAACGTTTTAGAGAAATGGAACGTGAAGACACAATAATAGTTACAATGACAAGGCTGAGGAAATATTTCATTGCCGTTAAGCTGAATGGTTTCGTAAATACATTGTTTTACAGAGTGGAATTATTCATGACTGTTACATAGCCAAAATAGCGTGTGATTGGAAGAGTGTGGGAAATTTTGGGAAAGAATTTGTTGAAGGACCTATGAGAAGTACATTATTTGACAGTGACGAAAGCATAGAAGAGAACGGAAGTATAGAAGGAAATGTAACAAGTACAGACCGTGTAATTTTAAATGAAGTATACATACGCCGACATGTTATGTGAGGTTTTCATCTTCGGCAATATTGACATTAATCAATTTCAATTAATCCCTTTCCCTGTAAAATCGATTGATATAAAATCGTTACCGTGGCCATGGAAACTGTTCAGTAGAAGAATCAATTCTGAAAGTTGACCGCAACACATGTACAGATGAACAAATTGTGTTGAAATCTATGATATCATACCACTCTCCTGTCTCCAAAATATCGTCATCCGATGAATTCCGGGCGCCAGGGTAGGTGAAGTCTATTTCATCTTATGTCGCCAAACGAAATCATCGTTCGCCGCCTGTATCCATAGATAACCGTCAGAATAATTGGAAGTAAATTCCATGAATTGGAATTGCTTGTATGCACCCTACTTCCATGCCAAATTTCTGAGTTCCAATATTCGATTATAATTGAAACAGATATGAGCACAATGATGTTCTGGTATCAACGCCGATCTTAACAATGTCTTCCTATTGTCAATGACTCTGGATTTACTTCTATTAGAAGAACGTGGACACCTCAACAAAGCTACAGATGTCCTGTTGGCTTTAAGTGTCTTCTCCACATTTTTATTATTATACCATCCATGTGGAAGGTGCGGTCTTCGCTTCAGCAACATGTGCTCTATTGCCACGAGGTCTCTACAACGTGCAAACATAATCCGATTCCGGATGCTACATCCAGCTGGGTGTACAGACGGAGGCGGGGCGTTGTCAAATGCCAAGATACGCTCCTGCTGTTTTCAAGTCAGTATGGACTAAGGCCAAATGTTTTCCCTTTTAGTTGATACAGATTTTCCACTGTCTGCCGTTGCGTTCTTGACATTTCTCGGTGAGAAAAGTTCTTCCAATTTAGTCTTCTTCCCAATCTTCTTTGCTTGCGGTTCTCTTGAAGTCTTCTTCGATGCAGATTTCTCAGGTGGTTTGCTGTCATAATCACTGTCTACAACAATGGGTTCACATTGCTTCCGCTTCCTTCTTCTACTTGTGATTGCACGTCCTCCATGCATCCCTATTCCATAAAAACATTTCTAAACATTTCCTTCCTTACCTTTTGCATTGTCCTCTTCTTCTCTGAAAAAGTAACTCCATATTTTCTTCACAAGTCTATCATATCGTGCGGCCGCACGAGTCACCAATTTTGTGGACTTCTTCCTTTGGGAATTCTCAAAAAGCTTTAGGTTATTATAAAATATGTTGTGGATAGATTGCATTCTTGATTTTGTTTCCGTAATTACCACTTCCATCAATCTCTCCTTTGTTTTCGGGGTTTCTTCTTCTTCCAGGTGACATCCGCCAACATTTACTTGTTCAAGCAACTTCTGATTTGCTTCTAGAAACGCATTAAGAACGCGGTAGAACATATTTGCGTCAAACATACCTTTACTGTGGTTTCCGAAGTAAGCTTAAACACCATCTGAAATTAGTAGTATATCCTCCTCTGTTCTGCATGTGATAATACGTCTGTCGAAGTACGTAACACAGCTCTTTCCAGACTCTTACCCTGCGGCGAACTGTTTGATTGTCTTGATTCGGGTCATCACACTCTTCAACCTGCACAACATTTTTGCAACGCGTGCATAACGTTCATACGTAGATGTGCTTTTCATGTCCAGTAAATTTGTCCATTCCATGTCCTGCGCAATATCCTTTACTCGAGCATCTTCAAAGGAAGCCATGTAGTCGTCACTGAACACACCAGCATATCGAATTACGCTTCTCATCAGGTCTATGAATGACGAGTCCTTTTTTGCTTGTAATGAAGATATATTTCTTGTTTGACTTAGAATGATAACCTCCGAAGAGGTGATGACTTGACTATCTTTCCATACCAACAGAGACACTCGGATGTGATCCTTCATCCAGTTCACTTCTGCATCCATCCTAATGCTTAGTATTTGAAATGCTGTCAAACGATGGCGACTGTCCACCTCAACTACAGATTTACCGTTATTTAATTCAGGCCTCCCCTCTACTATATCGCATAATTCCGATATATTTGTATATCGACCACCGCTGATATGTTCTTTCTCAAATGTGACCGAAATCATTCCAAATCCAACCTTATATTGCTCATCTCGAAACGTTCTCATGAAATCATGACTATGGTCATTACTCACATCCTGTAGTGGATTCTTCACAGTTCTCACCTGATTCACCAAATTTATATTGTGTGGTGATTGTTGACATGAAAGTCCTTCAGCATCAAAGAACTTCCTTCTTCATCACCGTCAACACCATGTCTTTCAATCTCAATGACTTTCATGGCTTGACTGTCCCATGTGTAGATTGCAATATTTCCAAGAATGTCACCCAGAATCTTTGAACTGTCCTGCCCCGGATTGGGCAAAACATAAGGATATCCTGTTTTCCTATTATCGTTGCCTATTTGAACAGCCTCCACAATAATCGTATCCAATTTGTCATCATGACATCCTTCTTGCCATTTCCAAGCAACAGTTACTCCAGAACCATACGGAACCCCTCTGAAAACTGCAGTACCAAAAAGAACGGGTCATCCAATTCTCCTCCACCACTTTTGTTGTACGTATTCGTATGTTGAGGATTTTAACAGTACAGATGAACGGTGATAAACGTGACAATACTCTCACAGACTTATCGTCTCCAAAATCAGCTCGAAGAACGGTTTGATGAAACTGCTTTTCTCCGTTCTCGCTGAGACTACCATGCATAAGCCTTTTTGGTTCTATAGATGGATAGGTTGTACTTGATGCTATTTCTTATTAAATTGCCTTCTGTGTCGCTTTTTGTGATGGATGAAAGCAAAACATTGAACTTGGTTGATTAATATGAGGATGAAAACGCCGTCTGTGAAAAGTTGAGAGCGGATTACTTGAGAGTTGAATAACTTTGAAAGTTGACTGAGATTTCCGTGACAATATATACTAGACTCGTTATATAGATATGACTCGTTTAGATTTTTCGGTTGTTGTGATAACATATAATTGTATGCTTTTTATGACTTCGGTATAGTCGTATGGGTGTTATTATAACGGCATAATATGCCGTTACAGTAACAACCAGACCCCGTTCCATGTACTACGTGGGATAGGGTGTCTGGTGCCTGCGCATCAAAATTTCCAGATGCAAGCTATTACAATATTTATACATAATTTTTTCACAACTATCTCCGTTACACAAATTTACGAAAACCCCAACACCATATGAAGTTGGGATTTTTGCGAAAAATTAGTTACTTAATTTTATGCATCAAAACATTAAATAAAAAATTTTTGACTCCATATGAAGTTGGGATTTTTGCAAAAAATAATTTACTTAATTTTTTGCATCAAAATGTTTTTGATTACAAATATATTTGTAATGTTTTCATTATTTTTTGACATCCCTCTATACGGTTGTACATGTCTGCTTACCTGAACGACGACGACTGATCAACCATCATTTGTTCCACTTCCATCACCTGCTTTCTCAACGACGACGCCCTATCATCCATCATTACTTCCACTTCCGTCACCTGCTTTCCAAATAACTGAGAAGTAATTTGACGCATATTCGGATATGACGTTTTTTCGTGTCTTTGGTTCAAACATTTAAAGAAGCATCGAACAGGGATCCTACGAAATAAATCCTTCTTCGTTCAACTTTACGTCAAGGGAACTGCTAGATACAATTTTTATCTTCATCCATTCAATTTTCAATTTTCGGACCCTCCTCTGTCTTCAACAAGTTGTCGTCAACAAAAATTTCCTCTGCAACATCTGACTTATCATCGTCTACAGAAACCGAATTCACCGGATTCGTTCTCTTCGCTTTCCTACAGAGTTTCGAATCAAATCGATTCAAAATTAAGTTCAACTACAAAAATTGCGACCTTCAAGGATATCTGAAGTGGTTCCGGTCAACTTATGACGCAACGTGCAAGCATATTACAAAACGATTTGAAGATAAAGCGAGAAAATGAAAGAAGGCATTGACTTGTTCCGTATTCAAGTCGGCTGGAACTGATGGTGATAAGGCTCTTGTAGAAAAGGGGAGTCAGCAGATCAGGCAAGTTGCTCGTGCAGCCCTTGCTATCCACACATTCGCATGCCGAGATGGCCGAATACTCGAAATGTTCAACAACTTATTCGACAGAATGAAGACATCAACATCGTCGGTCCAACATTCTTTCACTTGATCATCCCATCAACATCCAGACATCCAAGAAATAATCCATTCAACATGTCAACCCCATGAACGTTTGAGTGTATGCTGTACTTCCACCGTGTTGCTCTTCTATGGAATCTTCTTGCGGACTACAAAACAAATAAATTGGTGGGCATTAAACACTTCACCAATAAGAGGATTGGGTTCGTCTGTCAAACACTTTTAAAAGCTTGGGATCGACTTGAAAAATCATTGAACATATCACTGGTTAGTACAATCTTTTCTCCATATATGTACTACGACTATCCAACATCAACTTTCGTACCAATTTTGTCCAGGATTAATGGTTTCTCCCTTTTAACTAAACAAGATGCCTCCACAGAAGATTGTGGCCACGTCATTGAACAAGATTTAGTATGCCCTATAGCTTGGAACTACAACAAACAAGAGGATCGGGCCTACCCATACATTACAACAGATTTCTTGACAAGACTGCGAGAAAGCCTCGTCAACGTTTATATGTACAAACAGGATTTCAATATGGAAACAGCACTGTTTATGCAACCATTCATCTGCAAAGAAGACAGTTCAGAACTCCCGCAATTCTTTAAAACCATCCCAGAGTCCGTCTCAACAGAATTGAACATCGACGTTCCAGAGGTTGGCACATCTGCGGTAATCAAAGTGCCTGAAAATTCAACTGAGACGTTACAGTCTAATCCATCATAAGCACCTTCAAAAATTCGACCGTCTGCAAAACTGGATAAAAAAGAAACAGCAGGTACAGCAAAGAGAGGACGACCTCCCAGCTTTAAAGATTTGGAACGGATACCAAAAAAGTTAAAAGTAACTGGTAATGGTACTGAACCATAGGTACCTTCACCACCACAGTCAGATCATTCCGAGGATGAATCGGACGTGAAAGATGAAGATGAGCTTGAACCAGCAACTTTCAACAACCTATCACAATCTGGTAAACATGCTTTGGAGGAGTTGAGAAAGTCAATAGACAAATAATTTTCTTGCTACGATGCAGGTTC
>JAULBU010072428.1:0-10394 GCA_032358235.1 Odonthalia washingtoniensis | reverse complement strand
CAACGATTCCCTCCTCTACGGTCCATGGATCTATCGGATCTATTTTACAGTCTGACTGTGACAGCTCCATGGAGAAAGAACATTGAGCCATGTAATTAGATGAATTGAGACTTCAAACTTTTCTAGCTTCAAGAAACAAGGCTGTTATGGAAAATTTTGTAGAGTACATGGAAGGTCTACATAAGGTTGTTGCCGATTTGAGAAGTGATGTAAGAGGAAGTGAAAACGGATATTTGTGTCATGAAAGCACAAATTGATATTCTCGTCTGGAAATAAAACGTACTAATGATGACATATGGTATACTACCACGTATCCGAGTAGATGCTACCAGTAGTTGTGAAGTTTAGCTGCATTATTTTGAACTCATTTTTGCCCAGATATCATATAAAAGGTACTTACGGCCTAAATATTGCACAATCGGATGTCAAAATGTGCTCAATGTGATGAATATATTGGAACTTCAGATAAATGTAATATTATTTTCGTTGGAAAGCCGGCATCAAAGTTCATGGTTGCTCTACTATTTGGAAAGACAGCAATCATATTGAAGTATGTACTGCATAGAGGGGTGGTAAAAGAATACAGAAAGTTTAAGAGACTACTTGTCCTTTCCTTGATACGTAACGCACAGATGAATCAGTTCAACCAGTTTTTCATACCCTCACAAAAAAGACTATCCACCCCGAGACAAGACAATTCAGGCGTTGGCTCTGCAAAATTTCCTCAACTTTCTTGGATCAAACCAAAACTTATAACCTCTGATAACGTTGAAAAAGTCCTAAGTATTTTGGAGACGAAGAAGGAGAAGCAGAGGTATCAAAAGTCAAAAAAGCGGAATGTGATGAAAATCCAACTGATGACGAGATATACCAGCGTTGCGTTGATTTTCTATACGGAAAGGTGACGCAGCAACTACTAGTTACAATACAGATCCCGACCAGCATGTGGTACATGCTGGTCGGGATCGGTCTTGTACACAATTATTCTCTAATATTGGCTACGTGTTGTTTCCGTGGACCAATAAATCCATAGTTTTCGAGAGTTCTGCCGGGAATCTGACGTTTATTTGGGTATATTCCGAAACTACTTCCAACGTTATCAGTATCGGCGATGTTTCAAAGACATACCCGGAATCAAGTGAGAATTATCGTGCTAGATATGACAGTGATATAATTTTCGGTAATTTTTTCAAGAAAGCTCATTATATGATCGTAATAATAGAGAATGGGACCAACGTCGGCAACATTGATGAAACCGAACATGTTGATATCAACATTGCATCGATATAAAAATGAAACGAAATGTGTTCATTGTTCAGATATGTACATCTTTACCATTCCTTTTAAATTTGTTCCTTGAAGAAGAATTTCCTCGATATTCTTATAATCACATTCAATTTACTAATAGTTCCATATTTATTTTTCGAAACAAGTGCGATACGAATTTATATGCGACAATTTACGAATTATCTCAACGCATTTATCTTCTTACTGTCTCAGTATAGACTGAATAGCAACGGATACGAGGTATGATTTTTTTAATTCTCTTTTTCTACACAACTGCCTGCATGATCTTACAAAATTTTGATGTTTATTTAGTATGTGGCACTAAGTGATATATATATATAAAACAGGTTTTACAATATAGATGTTTACTGATATCACTTTTTTCATCCCTAATTTAGTTTCTTTCTAGGTAAACTAAATAAAAGGTTTATTTTTCATATTATTGTTGGTAATAAAATCTATAACATGATATTTGTTCTCGTTGCTGGTGTACGGTATTTCTATTCCATGAGTGGCATTATTAAAATTTGATCTTGAAGATTACTTTCCTACTAGTAGTACTGACTGCAAAGTTTTATTTTTTATTTAGTTTGAATTGAAACGCAAATTCTTTCATTGGAAACTGATGCAAGAAAAACGCCTTATATTCAGATTTATACCGCCATTTCTTAGTCTCTGAACCATTTGGTTAGTGTTATCGATAATGGATGTACTTTTGTGTATTTTTCATGATACCATATGGTTTCGTGACATCATGTTTCGAATACTAAAACATGTTTCAAAAAGGATACTGATATTTACTGATATGTATATATATATATATATACTATATATACAATATACTATATATACTATAACACACACACGCACAAACATATATATTTAGTAGTATCATATATGTGTATGTTTATTATTGCATATTATTTCATATATATTAATGGATATGAATACATATTGTATCATATAATTTAGTAAATTTTTCTTCGTTTTATATCATTTACAATGTTCCATATTGCACCTGTACACAGTTTGTATTCATTTCTGGAAACACTGATAGGAAAATCCCAAAATGTACTGCAGTTTTCTATGGACCAATGTAAATTGTACTGCATTCATGGGTTAGTTCCTTAGGTAAATTTGATTGGGGTTGAAGTGAGGCTATAGTTTCTAGATCTATATCATTTTTACCACAGAGAAATTAATTACTTCCGAAATGTATTCTTTTGGATTGTCAAAGTGAAAAATGTGTGAGTGTGTACGTTGGAAAATATTAGAAAAACTGAATGTCTGCAAAATTATGTGTGACAGTTGGTCTATAGACTGTATTGGTTGGAGATGAAAAAACTTGATGCGGCTTCAATGAAAGCCACGATGTGCAGTGAGCAGGCCTATATGGAGGATTCATGGGACTCTTTATGTCGTTGGCGATGGAAGTGTCTGGAGATTGTGTGTACATTTTTTATAGAAGATATCGTGATTGGCCTGCTTTTCTGTCAGTTTAAATGGAACCTGTTATGAAAGTGTGAGGTCGGACTTTTATAGATGATAATGCCGGAAATAATCCAGTTTCCGTGATTTGGAAAAATACTTCAATCGGAGCATGATTGAATGACAGATGCAATGCAGGAATTGAATCATACAGTTTTGATGATGGTATGTAAGATATAATTGATGTCATAAGTAGTTTCAATTTTGATTGTTTAGATGCTTTTGATGATTTTTCTGCGTTATAGGAGGGTATGTTTTCTTTTTGATGATTGGTTTAGGCTGATTTTGATAAAGCGGCTGGAGTGATACCGGTGGACATGTCGGCCGTGGTTTAAAATCATTATAACTGTTGGTTTATTGAGAATTTTTTCATTTCGTATGAGTTGATATGATCAGTTTTTACATATTGAATTCGAATACTGTCTTAATTTCAACGTAGGTTTCTGAGTGTGGGTGATGTATGGCATGTTTAGTGTAAACACGACATATTTCGATCGTTTTATGATCAAATAAATTAAATTATGAGTGTGAGTGTGAGGTATTTCAGGAGAAGTGCTGTCTGTGTTGATGTGATACCAGTGATGGTGTTCAGAAAAAAGGGTTCCAGAATGGATTGGTTGTATCGAGATCTGGGTAGCCGTGAGGGAAGTTTGCTGTTTGTGCATTTTTGTCATAACGGGACCTGGTATGGTGGTGTGTATATCATGTGCCACACTATCTAGTATATACACATAAGTTGCGGCCCGAGAGAACAACAGGAACAAATATTCTTTTGCTCAGATGACACCTGGTGTCATATAAGGACCTAAGTGATAGCCTTGTAGATGCCTTCGATATTGAGCTAATCGATTCGTGTGATCGGGAAGATCAGATGACGCCAAGAAGCGTGAAGGAGGAGGCGAGAGGAAACAACAACGAGAGGCGTAAAAGAGGAAGCCTAGAGGAAAGAATTTCGAGACGCGGAAAAGGAAGACGCAGGTAGGAAAGGACACCGAGAGGCGAGGACACCTAGAGGTAAGAATGATGATTCCGAGGAGGGAGACGAAGAAAGGCGAGGAGGAGGACCCCGAAGAGAGGGAAGAAAAGAACGAGGTTGAAGGTGAATAGGAAAACTAAGGCTACGTTATCAGTAGTCAAGATTTTTCGAGACATTGAGAACCGACCTACACTGACCAAATAAACGAATTATCAATGGCTAATATCATTGTTAATATTATTCGTTAATTGCATACATATTCCATGATATCGTTTTGTTTTGACGTTAACTTTACTTTCTTTCCTTTATTAGCGATTATAATTCATAACAAGAGTCAGGGTTGATATTCCATCTTTGTTTTTGATTATTAATAAACTTTCACTATTATTATTTTTACGCGAACAAAAACAGAGAGATTAGTAAACGACTCTCTGACCGTTTCGACAAACCTGAACAATAAAACGGTGATGCAGTCATCCATCATGCCAATACAACCCAGATTTTGGATTAGTTTGGGGAAGAGGAACCATTGGTTCGTCGTGTAACAGGCCGCAAAAAGAAAAGGGGAAGGGACGAAACTAATGGTCGACCTGAGATCGATGACCCCAAGAAAAATATGGGCCATTCGTCGATCAGCATGGAGAAAGTTGGAAAATAGACATGCATGGAGTGAAAAAGATCAAAACACTAATTGGGTACTGGATAGAGCAGCATATAAGACAAGTTTTGGTACGATATTCATGGAATATGTACAAATGTTTAGGTGTGAAATTCATACAGTAGGTATCAGCTATGTCCCACACCAAGTACTAAATCCCATACGGCTAAGAAGGAACCAGTAATAATCAGGTAGGCAACCACTATAAAATCAGCTTACCCCAAACGTATTCTTCTGACCTAAATTTGGATATAATCAAGACAATGGTGAAAACTTCTCCCCATACTTTAGTAATATTATCTACTCTTTTTATTCGTGCTTCATGTTCTTTCTTCATAAGCACCGACATCGCACCTTTCCATTTCTCTCCCTTTCACCTCTCTTCACGTTTTATAACATTAAACCATACTTTACTATTACCGACTTCAGTGTTGTCACTTGTCAAAAGCATCACCAAGACCATATCGTTACTTACTCGCACTCTTCCATACCAAAGCTTACTTGCTGTAGTCAGGAATCCAGATCCGTTCACCTTTGCTCATTTGCCCGCCCTTACTCACGCTAACCGACCGTCCTTCCATAAAAATTCGATACGTGCATACGTCCCTACTCACGACTACTGACCATCAAAACTCTACATGCACATACGACGTACTCTACAGAAACCTCGCCTTACACGTCATAAATACGATACACGTATCATATTCCGCCATGCCCGAATACACAATACTACCCCGTCTTTGACGCGGTACGAAGGCTAAGCGTTGCGTTAATTGTACACTGCCAAACTCCCCTGATTCTTTGTTCTATGTATAACTCCACAATCCAAATTTTTGTACCTGGAATGGAATAGATTGTTCGAACCCAACCAATAAAAATACCCACAAAAACTGGATATCTTGTAAAACCCTAAAGAACTCTACTAAAACACAACAATGGACGATAATAGCATTGATAAACCATCCAACATCTCTCAACCTCAACGCACCCATGCGGCCTATGTCCACTCTGTGCCGTGACACAACCAACCGCCATTAATTAGCCTATATTGATACTAAACCTCAGATAGTGATACAAAATTGGTCTGCGGAGCAGCTTAAATATAATATATCACCTTAAACGTGCTTCAACTGTCTAATGCACCCGTTCAGAGGGCTACCTACTTGAGCTCAATTGTTTAAGTCCAATTTGCTTGTAGTTGGCTCTACCTTATCCGTTGAATATCCTGTGTTTCGTACAATATCTGAATGAAATTCATCTAAAATGTTAGTTTTACAGAACATTATCTTCGATTATCGCGTTCCATCACAGACTTTATTGTGCAATAATTGATTTACTATGCCCTTCTGCGATTAAGTAGCGTTACAGGCTAGATATTTACTTGTGTTACTGAATGTCTACATTCAAACGACGTAGTTTTGGGTGGATGTGACAAGCTCCACTTAATTGAACTTTTGGGGTATTTTGTATGTTACACCCACAATTATATAGCGTGTGCATGGTTACCGACCGCAACTACATGAAAAATCTACACGTTTTG
This sequence comes from Odonthalia washingtoniensis, assembly GCA_032358235.1. NCBI lineage: Eukaryota > Rhodophyta > Florideophyceae > Ceramiales > Rhodomelaceae > Odonthalia > Odonthalia washingtoniensis. The sequence continues at coordinate 4,445 of JAULBU010072428.1, read as the reverse complement.
AAAATAAAATGGACGGGGCATTTACCTGGGCATACGCACAGTGTATGTAATGTGAATGTGGCAGACACAAATAGTTACGGACAGTGGAAAAATGAAAAGAAAAGTCCAGGACATCTTCCACGTTCTGAAAAAACAAATGGGTGGCCCATGCAAAATTATATACATTTGCTAAAATAATTTATGGATGTAATCTAAGTCCGGAACCACACGTTTTGCATGAGAAAGTGATTGAATATTCATCAAAATATACGAAAAATGTAGTTTACGGTGGATGGTACTTTTACGATGTATATCATGTATTGATTGTAAAATTGTATGTAAACTACATATGTTATTCCGAATATTCAGTGTAATATAGAAATAGTGTGATTCCATATGAGATTTGATATACAAAATATTTGCAATATACATTGTAAGACATGAATACTAATTAAAGTATACATGCTATAAATTTTTAATAGTAATAATATCATGCTATATAGAAATCAAAAATATCACAAAAAGGTTCAATAACGATAAAAACAGAACTGTATAAATTACAATGAAAGGGGAAAAGTGACAGGAAAAGAAAACTATAACAAAGAAAAAAATGAGAACAACCAAAGGCAAACACTGTGAAAACCTGTTATCAAACGGAAGTTTGATAACTACATATAATAAATAAAGAGGTTAGTGAAAGAAATATCGAGAAATATGAAATGGGGATGTTCGTATGAAACATGAACCAAAACAAGGGAGAAAAAAATCTTTTGTCACCGTAGAGTAAAATACGCATTGCGTTCCATCACGTCGAACAGAAAAGCCATGCAAGAAAAGTGAACTATAGCAGAGAATTAATGATAAAAACCAAAAGGAAACACCACGTAAACCTGCGAATGAACTGGAGTTTCATAATGAGTTATAATAAATTGACAAGAGATTAATACCAAGAATATCAAATAATATGACATGAGGATGTTTGTTTGAAAAATGAACCAAAATATGAAAGAAAACAATCGTTTTCACCTTAGAGTAGAATACGCATTGTGTTCCAGCTTTTCGAACAGAAAAGCCCGGCTTATTTACTGACATATAAGAAAAATCAAAAAAAGAAATATTTATATAAAGCATGTTAGTAAATATGTACAGTAGTCTCGGGATAATTGGGGCCTTGGAAATTTGGAAACAGCGATATTTGTGACAAGTTCCAGTCCACCAAGGTTGGACCCTTTAATTTTTACATAATTTTCAAGTTTGTCCTGAATTCGAAAATGGAGAAGTATTTTTTAAGTTTTTAAGTTTTTCCCAGTTTACTACAAAAATAAAATTGGTACTTTTAAATGTTTTAAATCCCGTTTGGTAATTTTTGAATTTCAAACGTTTGAATTATGGATTCAAACATTTGAATTATGGAATATTTTTCCCTTTGTTGCGCATTTAAACAGAGCTTGAATTCATCGTCTACAACTCTTCGATTGACTGGAAATGCACCACCTCTGCAAACCAATGAAGAAGTATGCCGCTCTCTCCATACTGCAAAGGAAGTGACTTCGAGATGAAATTCTCAGGCGGAGACAGACGCATGAGTCAATGACATGTCTCATACACTCTGAATGGTGCCAAGAAACATTTCGACTCGCAACAACTCCAGGAAAGTCAACGATTGTCCGACAAATTCAGGCGGCATCGTAACCGAATGCACCTACGATCGGCGAGCGTTCGAAGTCCAGGAAGAAGGCTGGGAAAAATCCAGCACTTGCAGACGCATTATTTGCATGGGTTTGTGATCAAGCGTCTTTACGCGGTATGATCAATGGACCAATCATTCGCGAAACCTCTAGAAGACTTCAGACCCTGTGCAATGCCAAAATTTCTCAAGATGCTCAGATGGTCATGAGCTTCAGCGCATGATGGATGTGGAACTTCAAGCGGCGCTGGGTCTACGATCATTTATGGTTGACGGAGAAGGAGGAGATACTTACTTGTCTTGGGTAGAGCGTGCCATGCCAAAAGTCAAAGAAAGAATTGATTTGTAGGATCCGAGAGACGTCTTCAATGCATACGAGTGCGGCCTGTTTTATAGACTTTATCCAGATCGTACCGTGTCAAAATCTCGTCCACCCGGCCGCAAAAAGATGAAGGACGGCATCAATTTTCTTGTGTGTGCAAAATGGCTCCAAAAAGTTCCGTTGTACAGCGCCTGGTCCCTGCAGCCAGCCGAATGGTTATTGAGGATATTTTACATCCAGCCGGAGAAGACGAGTGAAATCAGGTGCCCGACGATGAGAGTCTGGTGGACGAAATTTTGGCGACAGGTGAAGAGAAACAATTGGACCTGTTGAAGTCGAAGAAATTACTTCGTTGCCATCGATCTCGTCTCAACTTCGTAAAATTGCCCTTTGTAAGCGCATCGCCAATGAGTATTGGTTTTCAGACGAATTACGTGCCCCTCTGTTGTCGCTACAGCTAGCAGTAAGTTTGAAGCGAAGCGCATCGGAAAAGCAGGCTACTTGGGAACATATTCTAAAATAAATGACACGTGTAATACTAGTACTTCGATAGTTGGGACCACGCGATAATTGGGACGAGACTTTATCCACCGACTAGTTCCTAATATCGCGAGACTACTGTATATTAAACAATCTGTGACGGGGATGTCTCTTTAAAATAAGAAACAAGAAGAAAAGACAACATACCTCTTGTCGGTGACCACTAATATACCAAATACATTACGTAACATCATGCTACGGTAATCTAACGTATGGAAAAACGAATAAAACATTTACAAGAAGTATATTAGTAGAAAGTTATATTAAACCGTCTGGGATGCGGATGTTAGTATTAACCAAGAACAATGAATCAAAAGAAGACATACCGTTTCTATGTGTACACTAAGATTCTCATTGCGTGCGAACGTAGAAACCGTTATCGTGGTGCGCGCTTTGTTGAAAGTTGATCGGTTGTGATTTAACATGGGTCAATAAGTAGAGTAGGGATGATGTTGAATGTGAGAAACAGATCGGTGAAGAACGTTTCATAAAATTGTGTAAAAGGGAAATATAAATTTTTAAATAATGTTTCTTGAAAGTTATGAGTCATTTTCACACAAAATCATGTTGATATTTTTGTAATTTAATTGAAATTTGAAGTAGCTGAAAACGGAAGCACGTGCAATGATCTTGCATTGAGGCCATGTAACGTCTTTAATGTATTCAGTTCCCTTGCTGTAAAGAAGGAGGTTATGGAAGTTATTAAAATTATCCGAGACCGTGACTTCGATTAAAAATTATTTTTATCTCAAGTTCTATCCCTTGCAAACTGTAAGAAGACAACTGCTGAAATTGTGAGAAAGTGAAGGGAAAGGAAGTGAAATGAAGAATGGAATATCTTGTTGTAGTTGTATGGAAATCTGAACGAACCAATTTTTCGATTTATTTATTTACGCGTGTGTTGTACAACAGGTATTTTGCTAGATAATAATAAAAAACTATTTGTAATACCTTCTTTGTGTTCGATAGTTGGATTGCATTCAATAAAAGTATTAGAAACGAATACCACTGAATCTTATGGAATACCTTCTTCACCGTACATGTTTTTAATTGCATATTGGTAATAACGATAACTATAGAATGAACATGATGAGTTGTTATGGAAATAATTCGCATACGGTAAACAACACATTCGAACTGTTCTGTTTACATTACTTTAATTTGTACATTTCATATGTGTTAAGGCTGCATCATATGCATGATGCAGCCTGTTGAGATCTTTATTGAATGGGATCTATTTGAAAATGTATATTTTTTCATTTATAAATGTACCGAAATCAGAAACTTTTCTAGTCCAAGTGGAGGTTTTCATTTCGCAAAAAATTCGATTTCTAATTTTTCCCTGCAAAAAATTAGAAAACGAATGTTTTGCAAAAACATCAACTCCTCTTGGACAAAAAGTGTGCATAAAGTAAATAAATCTTAATATTTTGTTGAAAACAACAGTTTGTATAGCCGTTGCAGTTTGTATAAACATATGATTGGACTTGTTGCCAATAATATGATGAATATTGTTAGAAGGTATTTCAAGAAAAGGAAAGTATTTGTCAAGGATATACCGAAAAGGCATTGATCGTTAATCGAAGATGTCAAATCGTTCAAAAAACAAAGATGAGATCATTTAAAGACATGGAAGACAACGTGAAGACCAGAAATGGAAATATTGGAACAAAATTCCCAAAGGCGGATAAGGAATACATTAGAGAATTCAGAACCGCCGTTGGAAACTGCAAGAGTTTATTGTAATGGAAATGATGATTCGGAACAAGAAATTGAAGTACGTACATCCAATACATCTGTCAAAATGCCTGTTTTACTTCGTGGTCAAACGAAAGGTGGGGTCCGTTGATGTCTTGGAAACCGATGCGGTAGTATTAGCAGATTAAACAGTACTCGTTCTATTGATTATTCATCCAA
>JAULBU010072406.1:0-10398 GCA_032358235.1 Odonthalia washingtoniensis | reverse complement strand
CCAATTGATTCGAAAAGATACTTGTTTGGATTCGATGCCAATCATGGTGTTCTGTGTACAGCGCAGCGCGACTTGTCATGCTGGCATAGCTGCACAACATGACAGGGCACTTATCTCTGCTCAAATTAGCGTGGAGTAATGGAGCTGGCGACGCTAGCATTAATAATTCATTCTTGGCCTCTAAAGAAGCCAGAACAGTGTGCTTTTTACACGTGTACAACTCGTAACATTTATGTAGAACCGACATGATGGGCCTTTTTAATAGCAAAAACGAATTCCATTATCCTAACACTAGTTGCAATCTATTGACATTCCATATATGAGCCCGTAACATCTCATGAGTGATATCCAGCATTGCGTTCATCTTCTCCTGGACCTATGACTGGTCTTGATTCGATGAAATTCTTATGTACTATTATACGATAGTTTAATCTTAAGTCATGTGTGCGTACCGCCAACCTGAATCTTCGTAGTGCCGCTTAGTTCAACTTATATGTTTTACAATCTTCTTTGACCTTTTCCAAATCCCCACGTATGTCTTTTCTGAATTCATTTTCAGTTGCTCTTCTTCATAAGTTGAATGTGGAATTGACTGACTGACTAATGAGATGACTGACTGAATTTACTGATTTTCTGAGGTGACCACAGTTGCGATGGATTTTTCCGATGTCACTTTCCGTGTACAAGGCATATGGTGTATCCTGTGCTGACAATCTTTAGACTAGGAAGTAGTTTTTTTAGAAAAAGTGGTTGTTGGAGTGGTCTTATATGTAAGTATATGCCTTGTAATCTGAAATCCAATCCACTGTCGACCATGTCCTTGTTGGATAATAATTTTGGTATGTTACAATCTATGATTGCGAAATCGACATCTATTATGAGTCCTAGTTTATTGTATGGTATTTTAATTGTAGCCTCTCCTATCACCTTCTTTTTTCCACTCATCCATCGTATTCTGCTTTTAGTTAGTAGACTAATTTTTACCTTTCTACCAAATTCATTCTGGTAAGCATCGTATTTTAATTTACTGATGACGGATCTTCTGTTTTCCGCAGTGCGTATGCCATCGAAATTTGTACTATCCTCTTGTTTCAACTGGTCTCTCAGCACCGTTAATGCTTGTTCCATATCACCTTTATGGGTACTTCCGTGGATAAAGGAATTAGTGGCTAATTTATGTTCAAGAGATGACGCACCTTGCTCCGTCTTTAAAAATGCAGAGTGTGATCCATCTTCGTCGTCTTTTACCCATTTAAAATATACTTGTTTTAATGCATCGTCCTCATCTTCCTCTGTGCCTGCAATGGTGATGATATATGTCAAGTCCTCAAAGTTCAACGGTTCTTGCGCGTGACTCGTGTTCAATCTGTATATCGCCTTGGTGACTTATTCTCTTATGTGACGGCTCCTTGCAAGATGGTCTTTTTCGAAGAGAAAACAACCCTTGCCACCTCTCCATCATGCAGGATTAGGTCGCATTTAGGATTTTTGTTTCTTTCAATCTCTGTTCTTGTAGTAGTTACTTCGATTGCTGGACCAGGGATACTTGTTTTTCGACCCAGCGTCTCCACTGAATGTTTTTCCTAATGAGTACATCAACACATCTCCATCCACATCATTGTCTTCTACGTTGCAGGCGATGTTTGTCGCTGCTGAACGAGGGTTTTCCGATAACTGGTTAGCAATTCTTTGAATTTCATGTTGGCTGGTTTGAGGCACCCCGTCTCTTAACATAAGTTGAATTGATGGGATATTACTGTCAGTCATCAGTCTTGAAGGAAGTGGTCTTCGTGGTAGGCGAGTTCCAATTTTTTTTGAAAACTAATTAGTTTTGCAACAACATTCCTCAATACTTCCACTTCCACTTCTTCTGGTTTGCCTGATATTGATTTTTTGAGGCTCGTGGATTTTCACTTAGATAACTTCCTTGCTTTCTTATCTTCGCTGTTGTACCAATCTCGAAGCACTACTATGGATTGTTAGGTTTTACTCCTTTACACAATGGTAGTATAGAAAATTAGGTCATCCTCGTTCAGCATAACTGGAATGTACTTCAACTTCTTTTCCGACGTAAGTACACCCATTATGCTCAGTGTTTTGAATACATTTATGCTTTTATCTAAGTCTTCCTCGCATGATCCTGAGAATTTTTCTTTTGGTGTGAACGTATTCCTCATTTCATTTATATCAAGGCCTCTTTTGAATTCATAATATCTATAGGTGTACTCCGATTGTATAGTTTCTTCGTAGTGTGGTTTTTTCTTCGTTTTCTTGTTGTTATCCTTTTCATCATTTACACTTTCGTCATCATCATTGTCGTCTGAGGGGTCTCCGTCTTTGTCATTCTTTGGTACAAATGGTCTGAAGTTCCTTAGTTTCTCGATGAACTGTCTAATGTGCTCCTCCTTTTCTGGTGTGGGGTGTACGTTCATATTCCCCCTGCGATGAGTGTGGATGTATGGTGTATATTCCTTTTCATTTATATCGTGATCCTTCTCTATAGTTTAGACGGGGTAGTGGTATTCGTTGGGTTTTCCTGACTTTGATTATCGACTTTGGGGTTATCTTCTATTTCATCGAAGCTTTCTACATACAGTATGTCTATCAATTTTTGTTCCTGGTCTGTTTAATTGTTAAGATAACATATACTGATCTTTCAATCAGGGAATCCGTCAAATTCTCCAACGTTGATTCTATCCATGAAGTTATGGGAGGTAGTCAAAATGATCTGATGAATTCCAACCACATTTTCTCTCCCTTTATTTGCTCCGAATTGGTTTTTCAATATCAAGACAGCATTTATTCTCCGTTCGTTTCTAGTTAGGTTAAATGGCGTACTTTGCTTTGATTCGAAGCTCATTCATCAATTTGTTCAGAATCATTTGCGATGTTTGGATCATGGCCTTTGTGTGATCCGAAGGAACTATTTATCTGAGAGCTTGATTTGTTAACGAGCGGTGACTGAGGTTCAAATATGATATTTATCGCCGTGTTATGAATCATTCCGGTACCGTCGTTCTCTTTTTATATAATACTCGTTCTGCCGAACTCGTTACTCGTCCAGATAACCGATTTGATGTTCTTAACTGGTGACCAGTTGATTTTGTTCTTTTTTTCTTTTAATGTTTCGGCTTCGTCAGAGCCATTCATAATGCTAGCAGCTAACTTCAAACTGTCGAATCGCCCGACCGATCTGGGATAAAAAAGGCGAAATCCTTCTGCGTATATAATGGTAGGTATATATGTATATATATCTGTATATCCCCCAATGTATATCTCGTTTCAAAAACTGATAATTCGTATTATTTTTATGTATCAATTCAAGTCAATAGTGACAGTAGGATGGTCTCAATGTTTTATTATCTTCTGTTGAGATTTAATGTCACTAAGGGAAAACAGAGATAGTATACTGGTTTATACCTAATCGGTATTAATAATAATAATAATAATTTCTATGGCTTGAGAAAAATAGGGATTTGGTAAATGTTAGCCATAGTCTATGCTAATTTGGGCTATCCTGTGAAGGAGTGTGAATTGTTCAAGTGGAGTATGCAGTTAAGGAGGGCTTTACCAATTTCCAAGTTTTTATCTGGTGAATCGTTAATTGTCTAGTAAGGTAGTTCATTCTTTCCGCCGCGAAATGGATTTTCAGAATACTACCACAATATCCGTTGATATCAACTCACCGACTCTGGTCCCGCAGTGGAGGACAATATTATCGTTCATTTGTTACGCGTGCGATTATCGTCGTTGATCTCAGTTGCCGATAGTTACATCTGTTGAGACTGTTTAGTCTCGAGTCTCCTCTTCGACGTGTTTGAAGCAGATATGACATTCGTGCAGATGTTGCTGTTTCTGCGTTTTCGCTAATGCCTGACTTCTTTATTAAATCTCTCCACGCTGGTAGAGTACAGTATGTATACTATGTATTTGTAGATTCCAGTTGAAATCAAACGGAACGTGTACACGTGTAACAATTACTACCAGTAAAGTAGTAATCTAGAACTCAGAATCACTTTGTTTTCACACACTTGTGAATCGTTAATTGAATGAAATTTTGATTGTTTCTCATTCATGATTGCTTCAGCTGTATACCATTTCTGTGTATGAACGTTCGAACAGATCATCATACTTGAATTTACATACTTTGTGTACATGTTAGGGTGTTTATACAATACAATTCTTATCGTTGTTTTTATCCTTTTAGGTGAGGTTTAACCATCATCCACTCCCCCTCATCGGCGTTTCATCATCATCGCGTTGTCATAATTATCTCGTAATCATCATCTCGAAGTCTTCATCGAGACTTCATCATCACCTTCTCTTCGTCATCGAGGTTTCGTCATCATCCTCATCTCATCCTCCTCTCATCCTCATCATCATCATCTCTTATCAACGCTTCTCATCTCTCGCACTTCTGTGTCACTCGAGATGTTAGCAATCAGTTGATTCGTTCGAGGCTTAGTGGCGAATCGACAGGTTAAAGGTGATCGAGGAATTTGCTTCCGAACTACTGTTCTGGGGTTCATCGCATTGTCTCAATATAGATACAACTGATAAGGGTGAGATCGTTCCCAAAAATTAATCGTTGCTGCAAGTGCTAGACAATGAACTATTTGTTTGTGTGTCAACAGCTCAAACAGATGTACACTGTGAATTCTCTGCGTTTGAATTCGCTAGTACCACAAAAACTGTAAGCTATTCTAGGTGTTTTGATTTTTTTACCATTTAAATTGAACCTGGAAAGTTGTACCGCACAACCGGACTCATAATTTTTGAATTCCTCTGTCCTTTTACTTTACATTTAGAGGAGTTACTTTAGAGAATTATCACTGGTGGCTTCCATCTTTGCAAAAAAACAAGGAAAATGTTTTAGAGAGAGTTTATGGAGAAATACAGTGACATTTGTCATTCACCAATGGGTAAGTTCTGTAACCCTTCAAAAGTAATATAGCGGAATACGCTAAACGTTTCGCCAAATGCAAATCTTTGGCGAACGTTTTGGTGGATACGCTTTCTTCAAAACGTTCCATTTTCAAGATACGTTCAAATAATTGTGAATATCTGTTTCAAATTAAGCCCATCCAATTTTTTTGGTCTAGCTTCGTCCTCAGTCATTATATCGATGAGCATGAAGCAAGACAACACAAAGATAACAACGAAGATTGTTCCAACAGAGCCCTGGGAGAGATCCCCCTCTCCTACGCTTCTTGCGTATTGTTTTCCGAATTGTGATACATGCGGACAATGCAAAGAATGTAAAGATGACCAGTTCTCGATACATATCTGCGCTCTTCGTTCCACTCATGATGAAGAAAGGCTATCGGTGACACAAACGATTGAGATGATATGATGAGCAAGAGTGGAGCCTCAAAGGGGATGTGCACACTGATCGCTAGATAGCGTCAGTGTGCTACATCACAGGTGAATGAGGCTTTGAGGATGGAGAATGTTCCTTTTGGGGATTTATCGCTGGCCAACTAAAAGAGCACTCATTTCAATGTTCTTTTGCCGTTTTGTGGGGATATAGTACACCGGTTATAATGCTATTAGATCATTGTAAACTTCACTAACAACAGATAGAGAATTACGTTAATGAATAGCTTCAACAATAGAACCAACACCCGCTGCATATTTAATCGTATCTTGTGATATTCCAGTGCAAAGATCACTCTCACGGCCTTATAGTTGATATTGAAGACCTATTCCTCATAAATTTGGGTAAATTTTGTTGAAATTTGTATCAGGAAGCTTGTCATGAATATCACACCATATCTGGCCTGCTTTAGCATATAAAATTGATCTCCGGTTCAATCATTCCACGGAACGGATCTAAGATCACATGAAAACTTTGAACGAGACGGATTTCACGATTCTAGGTCCTTAACAAAACATTATCAGAGAAAGAGAGCAAGAAAAGAGCTATGGGTAGCAAGATAATAGTTCAGTAGCAATTATTATTCAAAACAATAAAGATAGTTTTTACTGAGGTATCGAGAATTGAGTAATGGTTGTTTTTCACTTCTCAGAGACTCGTGATATATCAAATAAGTGCCCGAAGTACACAATAAAAAAAATCTAGGAATTACCATAAAAATAACAGAACAATTAATGTCTTGTAAAAGATCAAGTAATATACAAATTGAACTGCCAAAGAATTAATATACGTACTGAAAATAAAGTCTGTTCAAAAACATTTCTGTTGTTTTCTCACATGTTTCTCTTACACATTAGATCATTTGATGGAACAACTGTTAATTGACTTCATATAACTCGGTTTACTTATATTCAGAGGCATACTGTAGTGGATGGTAATGATTTGTATGCATATATTGTGACGTCGGCTTTGATTATAAAGAGTCAATTTGTATACTGGGTGCGGCATGCTGAGTTAGCTCCTCTTCTCTCCATCTTTCCTCATAATATAGTGTGGGTTATTTCACTATGTTATAATGTACTGCTTTACCACAGTCTTCTTCAAATTGCCTTATCGTACCCTTGGTTTAATCATACAAGGCCTTCGCTTCATCTTGATTATTTTCCTGCATCCTCTGATTTTAAAACTTCATCGTATCTTTTCCTCTGCTCCTCAGCATCACATGATTTGTTTCTTATTTAATATTTACTCTGTTAGCATTAGTCCCCTTTTGACCTCTTCTTTACACGTGGTACTTTTCATCCTCATCATATAAATATCATGATCCTGTCTAAGCAACTAGCATCGACTAGTCGAATTCGAGAAAAGGTACAACCGGTTCGTGTGACGGTTGGCAGAGACTCCAGGAAGAGACGACAGGGAAGTTAGTGTATAAAGGTAGAATAGGGATGCGCAATTGAGGTGATGATAAACGTAGATGAATATGCCTTATGGTATGAAGAACTTACGGTAGATTAGGGATGCGCATATGAGATGATGATAAATGCATGATGGGATCAAGAACTTACCGCAGGTTGACAAAAATCATCAAGAAACAATAGCGCAAATTTTTTCAGGCGAGAGAAAGACGGACGAACATGCCACGAACATAACAGGGTAAATAACCCAATTCACATATCTCTGTGATACACACCCGAATGTACAAAGTTGGCACTGTACTGAGTAAACTATTATTTGATATGACAGTACATCCGTCGTACATTGGTCGAGAGTATCCTGTATTCCCCGGCACAGAATTACATCTTCTACACACACTATTTCCTCCATACTGTTGGGCTCCCAAACACGTGTATAATCTCACGTCACGATCATCTCTTACCGCTGGACTAACTGATACTGCATTTCCTTCCACACTTGTACTATTTTCCCTTCTAGACTGTTCTGTCCGAACCGGTTCAATTCCAAGAAAGGACGCATAATCCAGTATACATACTGAACCGTGACGGAGGAGAAAGGTCAGGAAGATTTAGTCATAAATTAATAAAATTAATCGTCAAACTCTACTCGCACTTTAATGAGACATTCAAAACAAATCTAAGGAAAAATGGATCCGAAAAAGCCTAATTACGACCAACTATCGTCGCGAGGAGAAACGGCGATCACCACGCGGCGATTTTCATCAGCTTCGAACAAATCTGAAAGAGGAGAACAATATCACACTCTCGGATATCCAAAAACCCGTAAAATCATCCAACTGTTCCAGGGCTCGTGATCACAACCGCCAGTGTAATCACCACGGAACATACGGTAAGAAAGGAAGTCTATTCCCATACCTACAGTAATCACTCAGACTTTACAAATACACATCCCATACCAAATTACCCTTTTCTTTTCCCAGTACCCGTTCCGTTTCATTCCGATTCGACAGATCCTCTCGATTCAAGGAATTATGATCCTAATCATAGTAATTCATCACTATCCTCAACATACAAAGTTTATCATCATCCTCCATAGGCTCAAGTATCTTCGTCGTGTAATTACCATCATCCTGCCCATGGATATAATATACAGTCTATTAACAACACGTATTGGCCACGAGTTCATACAGTATACAGAACGATCGTAACATTCTTTGCTACATCTCCTTGTTCCTCTCGCCTGTCACCATATAAATTTTGACCTCCTTCTGTCACAGGTGGGAACAGACTACCAGCCATTGTGCTGAGAACATACCGTGATTATCCTACCAACTGAATGTTTTTCTCTTTTCGTATCTCACTACTTTTGTCGCTAAAATGTTTTATGATCTTAATATCCATCCAATCGTATCTTCTACCGTCGTCACCAAACATCGTCATCATCATTATTTTCCGTTTATTACCAATCTATCACTATCTTCATCGTCTTTGTTTCCATAACTGAACGCCTACATTCAAGAGGCGTAGTTTTGGGGTGGATGTCACATCTACTTGGACATGTGAATTTTGGTGGTCCGTGTAGGTCACATACACAAAAAAGCCGTGTTTGCATGGTTACGAATTGTAACTGAAGGAAAAATCCACAGAATTTGAAGAGAAAACGTATGGGGCATTAACTGTGTCATACAGATACTATATGTTTTAATGTATGAGGCTTAGAGATTTACTTACGGACGGCGCAGAATAAATGGAAGAAATTGTCAGGGCCAATGTACATTGTTTGAAAAATCACAAGATTGTATCATTGAAAATACCTTCCATGCACAAGAGATTTTTGTCTATGTAATCTAGGCTCGTAACTACACATTGCGTATGAGACTTTGAATGAATACTTATATAATACTGCGAAAAATGTAGTTTTTAATGTAAGTGACATTGAGTTTTACGTTCATGTGCTGAACTCTTGAGTGTATGTGCACAACATTAATTCATTCATATACCGTATGCAATCGTTGATAGTTCATATATTTTACATTCACTTCATGAATGGGAAAGTGGATGGTTATTGCGATTTATGATGTATATATATGTTATATGTAGGAATGATATGATGGCATATGGGAATGATATATAGAATAATAGCAATATACATTGCAATGCATGTATATCAATTATGGTATACACGATAATAATTATTTTATTATTTGTGATATCATGCGATATCAAATCAGACAATTTCATAAAAATATGAGAAAAGGAAAATAACAAAAAAATGTAATGATAAGAAAACGTGATAGATATGGAGCTATGAAAAATTGTATGGAATATGGAAAAGTGAAAGAAAGTAGAAACTATGTAGTATGAAGAATGAGAACATTAGCAACGACCAAGAAACGCATCCAATAAGTATATAATATATTATCATGTTATATGATATATATATACATCGAAATTATTCAAGCTCATATCTATACGTTCTCTCTGAAGCGATGCATCACATTGATCTGCAGAAATATAAAAATGACATTAATAAATATTATGAATATAACAAAAGTTAGTAAATTGAATACGAAAAGATCATGAAATGGGAATTAGAGTATGAAACCATAAACTGAAGAGGAATGAAAACATACCTATTTATCTGAACCAGTGTACTTGAAGAAGAGAAACAGCCTGTAAACGAAGATCAGAAGAAGAAGTGAAAGTAAAGGAAGGTTAACAAATATGAATGGAGTTATACTGAAATGTTTGAATAAATTAATATTTAATGAATACTTACCTGTGCTAAAACGTTGACGCATGAAATAAGTTCATCGCGATAGGAACGGACATGTACGAGTAGCTGTCGACTGTCCAGAATGAGTGAACTGTCATCATGTTGAGATCATCGTTGCAAGTTGATCGGTTATGTTTGTGACTGGTTGATGGAAATGATGTGCGTTGATGCGAGAAAAGTAACTAATTTAATTGTATGAAAACGGCACGTAAATGGCTGATTCGTTGAAATTTTAATAACTGAAAAAGGCACACAACGGTCATTTCTCGCACTGAATTATGGTAACGGCTGATCTGAAAAATATTGGGAAATCGAAAAAACATTATTGACATTAAAACTTCCAATATCACTTTTCAATATAAAATCAAATGAACGTACGACAGAAAATAATAAAAAAATTACACGATCCGAAAATAAAGCAATTAAAATTAAGGGATCCAAAAAATTAAATGTAGATGTAAGCGTTCTTTAACGTGTACGCTCTCAACGAAATAGAATGGTGTCCTCGAAATCTCTCAGAAGACACCACAAGTATGTGGCCTCAAAAACTAGGGATGGGGATACAGATATATGACATGCAAAAAATGGGTACATCATGATGTATGATATTGGCTTCGAAATATATAAGCAATGTACGACATATATTTCATTCGTTTATGTAATTATTGTGTCGTGTGACAATTTTTAATAGAGAAAAAATATGCACCTAGTTGGCCAACTCTTGCCATCTCAGAACACAGCTGTAGCTTAAAACCGGATAATTCAACAGGAAATTCAACAGAAACATCTCGTATTATCATGAACGGTTCCGATGGACAACAGTATGG
>JAULBU010072395.1:0-10399 GCA_032358235.1 Odonthalia washingtoniensis | reverse complement strand
AGATCGAACACGTGGCATGGAGATCGATTTCCTTGTCTCACCCGCTCGCGAACAACGTGGTGAATCGTGACGGGAACGTGGCCAATTGGTCACGCATCGTGACAGAAAGGAATAATGAACACCGAGGCCAATCGAACTGGGAATGCCCGTTGCACCACATAATCCACCACATGTAGTGGTTTTGAACCACCGACAGTGTTCGTGTAATCCACTATAGTTGATGGTTTCTATTCACTACATTTGTTGGTTCAAACCATTAAATGTAGTGGTTCATTTATGTAATGCTGTCAAGGTCATTTTTGATCTTTCACGTCCAGATTGACCCCGGTAGTCTTTCCTCCATTTTTTAAATGCATATATTTGCAATTCCGTGTATTTGACAAAATTAATTATCATGGTCATTTATCAGGCGTATACACATCATCACTTCATCCAACTTTGAATATTTTATTTACAGGTTTTCGTGATTCTACTATTACCACATAATTCGGACGACAATTATATTGAGGTTTGAGCTCGATATTTAAATAATCAAAAAATAAATTTATGATCGTGAAGAGGAATACTAGTGGAGGGCAGTACAGTTTTATGGAACCTGGTAGGACATCTGTAGACGAAGATATGAAATTTGCAAGTCGAAACATATGCATATTTCAAAACAAAAATTGTGACATAAACCATGATGAACTATCCGAATTTGCGGATATTCAAAAAAATATATAATTCATAAATTAAATGAAAACATGTTATGTATATAATAAATTTTTACTGTCAACAACTTAACTGCAATTCGCAGAAGGAAAAACGATGTTTTATTGAACAATTTCCTCTCAATAACCGAACGCATCAGCTCCATGATCTTTGGTTGTAATAGTTTGGTCCAAAATTGCGATCTGTTTTGCTTTCTCGGCCATTTCTATCTGTATAATCTCCAAATTTGGTATGGGATAAGTTAACTGTAGTAAAAATATTCACACCAGGTTTGGACGTGAGCCGGAAAGGTATGGGCGAGATACAGGACGTTTGAGACCCATTTTTGGACGTTTTCGTCCAAAAATGGTTTTTTACAATCTCGACCATTTATATCCGGATCATCCCCAAACTTGATGTGAGATTCAGTTGCAGTATTATAAAATTTCAAACCAATTCTGGACGTGATCCGGAAAGGTCTGGGCGAGATAAAGGACGTTTGAAAACCCATTTTTGGACGAAAACGTCCAAAAATGATTTTTATATAAGTCCTAACTTTCATATTTATAAGAAAATTTCAGGGTTTTTATCCCTGTCCTATAAATTGGAAGGGTTGAATGTAACTGATCGAGGGATCTGGTTCAGTGAAACGAGGGATATCGGAAAAGGATGTCATATCACTAATTATTGTTACTTTACCAAAATTTATCAAAGCAACAATTATTTGATCATAACAATATTTTTAATCTATTCTAGTGTGTTTACCCAGGTTCTGATGTACTCAATTGGTCGTATCAGAGGGTTTCCGTCGAGAAGAAGTGGAGAAATGTCGAATGTAGGAGGAGAGGGTACAGCGACAGCGAATGTGCCCAATATATGGTTATCAACTGGACGTCTACTTCGGCAACAGTAACAATCGTGTGGTTGGTAGGTGAAAAGCGGTTGAAGAGGACATGCTAGGTGATCAATTTAGGCTCAGATCCGACTGGAGCCTAGAAAGGCCCCAGATTCCCCGATTTCGCGACGCCAGCAGCCAATCCACCAAGGTGGACCAGCTCGTAATCCCCTTTCAAGTACTGCTAAGTGACACTGTACAGGATCAAACTCTCCATATTTTACCATTACGTCAGTGAGATGGATGTCTGTGTTTACAAATTCTGCCTATTTATATAGAAATTTTTAATTTTTTAATTTTTAATACAGATAAAGAATGACATAAATTGACTGCTTTCTTGAGCATAATACTCCTTGACCATAATAATTCAACATTTCCTACAATTGACCTCACATGCCGACAACTTCGTCGTTCAACATCCTTTCCCAAACGTTGCGATGGGATATTCCACCTACTTACGATATCTCCCCCAAATTTGACGTCAATGGGGCCTTCGTTTCTGTCACCCGCCGCACCTTCCGTCTCCCTTTATTTATCGAACAGGCCATAATTTAAGTAGTTACCTCAGTGGACTTGGGGCAAGTAGCGTTTTTAAAAAAACTGTGGGAAAATTGAAAAATATATATGTTCTCTTTATCTAAATTAAATGCAGTTGACAGAATTTTTATCAAAGTATTGAGTGGTCCGAGGATATATTTTGATGGATTCTGTAGAGTGAAGCTTCCACTTCATGCCGAACTCATGAAAATCATCATCGTTCTTTAGGACACAGGCTGTGTCTATGAGACCGTCATGTAATCAACCTAATTTAATAACACCATAATTGGAAGAAGTTGACTAAAATTTGTCTCCCCAGTGACTATAATGGTCGGTATCGTAAGGTGAAGGGTCCCCGGAACCATTCCTTGTGTTCTCAGCGCATCACATGTCCAAACTTTGGTTGATGGAAGTGGTTTCTTTGACCAAGTCAACAAGAAACTGTTGCTTGTTTCAGAGCTATCACAATAGTCTGTAATTTCAGTTTCGATTCTTGAACTATCATCACCACTATCATCACCACTATGACATAGATCACCAGTATGGCATGGGCATGTGATATTTTTAACTTCCCAATGGGAAACATTTCGGCCCTCATCTTCAGACCAAGTTTCAATCGATCGTTCTATAATTGAAACATCGGAACTAACTGCGTTATGAATGGACTGAGAAATCACGTTTTTTGAACTATGACCAATAATAATATGTTGTTTTGTTTTATCAGGTTCTTTTGTAAATTGTGTTCCTACTATTCTCAGGAACGACATATGATTTTTATACCCTGCCTACAAAGACGTTCAGCACAATCCCTAAAATCTCTTATTCCAATTGACTTACAGAGCTCTGAAAACCTTAAAAAAGAAATAGATATGCTTTTGGTTGCTGAGGATTGGTATTACGTTGTAACGAAAGCAGGGATGCATCGTTTAGGACATGAATGTTTGTCCATATTACGAACCATGTATGCAATTGTAGTAAATTGTTGCATTGGGAACGGAATATTGATTGATACTATTTTAGAATATATGAGTTCTTTTACACCTAAGAGATGCCCTGGATGAAACTCTGTCTGAAATGTTTGGATTAACTCAATACGAAGATTTGTGATAATTTCATTTGCGCCATTAACGTGGTACACTTTTTGGGAATTATGTAGAATGGCGTTATGAGCATTCTCAAGACCACATATTTGTTTGAAAGAGATTCAATATTTACAATTGGACTGTGTTGTCTTGAATATGAGTCGTTTTGTGGATGTAATGCAGATTTAGAAATCATTTCCTTCTTTCTTTCCTGCGGAACTGAATGTTAATTTCTGGTATCATTTGATTTGCATATAGAAAGTAAGCCATGTTCAATCACCGTAACTTTACTCCTTCCTTTTTTTGTTTGATATTTTTAGGTTGTTTTCGTTTGTTACCACAGTGTTTTTTGCGTACCATGGAATCTACAGGTAATTCGTTGACGTAAATCCAAGAATTAATATTTGCAGTGTTTTTTGTTTCTGCATAACCTGCTGTTTCCTTTTCACGTGAGACACGACCCCCCTTCTCAAAGTATACAAACTGAATTTCACTTGTTTGCTCTTCATAGCTTCCATTCCGTGTATAAAGAATTGTATCTTCAGAAATAGCTGGGGGTGCATGAACAGGCTCTACTATTATTACTTGAGCAGCCCACCATACTTCCGATATTCCCTCTAACCATAAGACATGAATATATTGTAAAGGAGATGGAATGTAATTTTGAATTTCGTTCCTTCTCTGCAGGGATGGTACCACTTCTTGATTTTGCAGTGTTCCTAGAAGTAGATGTGAGTTGAAGTGTTGAATTCTTGAACAAGGTTGATTCCAAATTTCACGGTTGCTTCGACAGTTCAGGAGCAGTTCAGAAGTAGTGGTACTGGACTAATTCCATTACGCGTTCCATTACAAAAATAAATCTGATCTGTACAGACGAAAGTTATATGAAAACTACAGAAACAAACAGTCAATTTCTTACTATTGGGCGGAGAGATTAGTTGAGCAGCATACTTACCAATGAATAATGTCATTCCTTCATATTAAAGTTGTAGACAATTCGTCATTGGTGTATTTGGTGTCTGTAAAGATGATGCAGAAATAGAAATCGAACGGACATTTTGGATTTGGAATTATAGGATTATGTAAAGCTGTTAATATCTTTGGGATGGTATTTTGTAGTCGTGGTGCACCAATGGAGTTATTTATTGTCTTTGTAATTTAAAATATATCATTTATGTTACAATGCTGCATGTTGTTAAAATTCTGAATGTTGTTATGTATTGTGTTGGTGTTACAGACTACGTTAAATAATTTAAATAATTTATGGATGGAAAATCAAATTCTGATCTTTTTTTGAAAAATAGGGTTAAAACAGTATACAATCATTTCACCTCTCTCCTGTCTACAGGTACCGTACAATTTTCAATGCTCTTATAATAAATTTTCAAACGATAATGAATAATATAATGAATAAGACGTTATGGTCGTTTCAATGTTCAGTTCTTCCTTCGTACCGTTGATTATTAATTTGAGTGTTTTCGTTTTACAGACCAACAACGGTTCAAAAACACTAGCTCATTCTCCTCTCCTCATTGGCGCCTAGTACATACTAATTCATCGTTAATATGGCTACTCATTAGATATGGCGACTCATTTATATCTCCTTCCATTATCTTTTTAGTTCAAATTATCTCAGGTCTGAACTTTTCAAGAAGAAACTTTAATTGCCATCCTGGGTTTTTTTGGCGATCGCAATGACAGGTGAATCAACTAACAAAATTTGTAAAGTAACAAGAAATGACGAATTTGGTTCGAAGAAGGTATCATTACGTCACATGAGACGGAGCAGTAAAATGGGAAAACGGGCTGTGCTAAAGGCTGTGTCAAAGACAAAACATCCATTTGCTGCCAGTAGGAATGAAAACGCCGGGTAATTCGGGTACAGATCGAAACATGGAGGTCGTCAAGTGGGTATTGTTGAAAGAGTCACACGGCCATATTCAAATGAAAACAATCTTATAAAGCTAAAGAAGGAAGTGAGTGGAAGACTAGATCAACGTAAACGAGATAGAACTGAGCTGGGAGAAACAAATCTGGAATATGATAACCTGTCTTCCATGGAAGAGGATGAGATAGTTTTCGAAACAACCGTAGGGAGTAGTAGTAATGGAGTGGATAGTCCTTTGCTGTCTTATCAAAGGAAATGTTCTGTTAATGATAATGGAAATGGAAAAGTTAATGGAAATGTACATAAGAAAAATATAACGAAGTCTCCTTTTGAAAAGAAAGAAACCGGCTCAAGCCAGAAGCGTCGTCGCCTGAAAGTAGTTCAGGAAGCAAACAAACGCTCTGATGGTAGTGAAAATATCATCGAACTTGGTTCCCCATTTATTTCAAACAGTTAATCACCATTAAGTGTCGTATAAATCCCACACCGTACCTTCAATTCATCGTATGATGGAACAATAATACAGAAAATGATTAGGGAACTAGAAAGAACGGTACATAACAGAATTAATGACATTGTGAAGGAAGTAAAGCATGCAAATGAAAACATGGAACATATATTACAAAAAATATCAACAGAAGTTTCTACAATAAGGGGTATCTGGGGAACGTCGAAGACTTTGATGAAGGAGGGAGGAAGTGAGAAGATAAAACTCTTAGATTCGAAACTGCCACTTTTCGATGAAGTTTTTTCCATTTCTGGTCTCCAAAAAGTAATTGAACGTTGTGCATTAGGTCATTTACTTACGGTATTAAACTTTGTTAGCGCAGAAACGTTTTCTAGTGCAGCCTCATTTGGAATATCTGTTATGATGTTTGCCATACATTCAGCAAAACGCCAGTCGAGGCATAGGTATACTTCTAATACAGGACAGACATTCAGTACATTTAGACGTGGAATTGTTGTGACTATGTTACTATGTGTTCAGAATAACAGGTTTGGTAATTTCGAAACTGCAGGGTCACCTGTCAGCTTGGAGAATGTTCCGAATAAATTAACTCAGCCGGAATGGATAACCTCTAGATTTATCGAAATGAAACATGTAAAAATATCTAGAATACGACATGACACTACTGTTGGAAGAAGGGGAGGCGAAGTTATGTCTTGTGGGAAAGGTGAGGTTTCAGTTCATGCGTCCATGAGACTGTTCAGTCATGTAATCGCTCATATGCATCGAAGCCGAGATAACTCCAAGGCTGGGTTGTTCGAGGAATTGTTCTATACATTTGTGTCGTAGGATCGATTCGAAGAAAGGATTGATCAGAAGTTAGTAAATGTACAGTGGGTTTTCAACGACAGAAAAAGAGGCTCCATTACATTTCAAGATGTCCCTACAATGGTGAAGCGCAACCGAGATGGTCAGAAGGATCATGAAAAAGAGAATACAAGGAACAAATTCATTCATGGCCGAAATACTGAGACAATGACTCGGTTCATCGGCGGTCAATTGGACATGATGTTAATAATGTAACATGAGGTGATAGTTGGTGGCTCCAAACATGTTAAAAAAGTTGGGAAAGAAATTTCTTCGCCTAGTAATGGTTCTAGTGCAAGTAGAGACGGAGGTTATGATAATGATAGAGATGGTGCTGATGCCCAGATGGAGTATGAAGTTAACGATGGTAATATTGATTCGTACAGTGCTGACGAAGAAGATGACAGAATCGTTGGATTTGAAGGAGTCGTTAGGCGAATTGTTAGACCAGTCAACTTAATTGACGTTGCTACTAGATTCTTAACCTGTTATACCGGTGTTAGATAAAACAAGAGTCCAAATTCTCTGCTCTGCAGTCATGAGCATTTGATGAGGGTAATATACGCAATTGCTGTCATGCTGAAAAGTGTAATGACAAACATGATTGATTGCATTTAAAACGATGGTACTGGTGTTACAATTGAAAAGTTTAAACTTCTCCACGAGAAACATCTCCGTATATACTCTCTTCTACCCACGCCCACCAAACAAGACAATTTGTTGAAAGGATCATGCCTCAATGTAACTGTGGAACAGTATAAGTCAGTTGTCGTAGACTATGAATGAAGCAACATGAGTAACGAAAATATGGAGGAAACCATTGGGGATAGTGATTCGGATGTGGGAATTAATTCCCTTTCCTCACTTATTTGTGAAGTGGACAATACAAACGGAATATATACAATTTAATAAATTGAATTTTAATACATTGGGAGTGATTATATCAAATTATGAATATTCTGTTAAATGCTGTTGTTTCGGCTTGCAGTGAACTCATTTAATTTTTTATTGTTTTCGGTTCTCACTTTTCTATTGTTTTGTGATTTCCGTTGCAATTTTCAATCTGTACGATATCAGCTCCCATAGACATTTTCTCCCCATCTGCATGTAAATATTGGTAGATACAGAAGCTTGATGTTCGAATAAACGATCTCAGGTCTTTCATACAATGAAAAATCTCCGATTTTACTCTTCTTTTCAACCTTTTGCGATTGATTTTTTCCAAAGCATGAAGAGAAATAGGTGCTAAATATTTTTCCACAGTGACGAATGATTCATTCATTCCCTTCGAATTATCAGCTGATTGATACGTACAGGTGATTGATCTCAAAGAAGGTACCGAAACATGTTCCAAATCAAAATTGTCAGTTTTCATGACCGGTATACATTCGCACTCTTCATTGCATGAGGTATCAGATATTGATTTCCCCCTTCGATGTAATCAGACACATCAGACAACTGAACTGACTCGATGATGTCAACAGAGAACAGAGGACCGAGCACCTGAATGTTTGAGTAATCAAATGTTTGAGTAATCGATGATAAGAACAGAGGACCTTGCACCTGAATCAACACAATATTTTATTAATCGATGATAGAGGACCTTGAACCTGATTGGTTCAGTTTAGTTTCATTCAGTACGTCCCTCTAACAATTTCTCCGATTTAACTTATTTTTTTTAAAATAAGAAAAAAAATTCTTAAAAGAAATCTTATTTTTCTTAAAACAAAGATTGTGTATTGTAATTCGGTCAGCATTTACACGGAAATAAGAATTTATAAATTACACCTTGTGTCAATTCATCACAAAATAAAAGGCCACAGTGTTCATGCAGTTGTTATTGCCTCATTTTTATTTCAATTCGTAATAACGCGCATACTGTCCATTCATACAACCCGAACGGATTCCTTTGTTTCTTCAATCATCTACATCGTCTGTTTCCACGTCATCAACAGTTAATTTTTGTTACAAATTCCATTATCAGTATCACATTTTCTCCAATTTCACTATCATCCAAAATCCCCCTACACGAACGTAACCAACAAAGGAAGAAAGAGAGACAGACGTTCTCATGCGGATGTAGCTGCATGGCACACTACAGTGAGTGCAACTATGTCTACTTCCACGAACTCATTCCGAGATGATCAATACAATGCAACAAAACTGCCTCAATCGTCCAGAATGGCTGCAAATGAAGGTGGAATCGCTGAAAGTTTCGGTATACCATCACAAGATTGTATACAGGAGGGGCAGTCTATTATATTACACAACAACAACAATTTAAATATGACTTTGGAAAAAATTCTGACAGATTTAATGAAGTTAGTAGTGATGAAGATGGTGGGGGAGACAACATGTTTGATGAAGTTAATGGTGATGGAGATGGTGGGGGAAATGGAGATGTTATAGAAGATGGAATAATGGAAAGATTCTTGACTTAAACGAATGAAGTGGCAATCGAAGAAAATGAAATGGATATCCCAGCAATGAATAGCGTGGAAATGGAAGGCAATGAAATCGACAACGTCAGTGACATCGAGATAGATGATGGCAAAAAGAATAATAGAGTTTCTGTTATTCTTCTAAGCTTAAGGAAGGTTACGACGAAGTCTCTTCTTAGTGTAATTATTTTACATGGAAAAGTGAGGTTCACTGTGAAACAGTAATCAATGGTATCACTAATAATTCAACTAATATGTGAGAACCTTCACTTGCCTTCTCATAATACAGTACGTTCCAACATTTGGCCCTTATTACACAAACAACTATTCCCAAAGTCAGTAGTTCTTCATTTATATGCCGAAAAGGAAACAAAATTACCAAAAGATGACATCTCAAATGGAGGAGTCCATGATAAAGAGAACAATGACAAGACAGGAAATAAGACACCAATGAAACCAGTTATTGTTATGAAATCAAGTGCCTGGCCATGTGTTGATGTTTCTTGTCCCTCTACAAATTTACTTCTTTTTCCAGGCAGAGTTTCGTCATTTTCTACAGCATCATCAAAGGGTACTGACCGAAAATAATTCAAATCAATAAGTAACGCATCGGTGATTCAAGAAGCAGATAACAGGAAAAAAATTACTACCACCGCTCTACCTGGAAGAAAATAACTCAGAAGTTATTTGTGAACTTGGTGACGAAATACTTACAACATCAATAATAGAACCCTCCACGGATCTTAGTTCTTTGCTCCAGAATGTATGGGTTGGTAAGAATTTAAATGAAGTTGAAGTAGAATGTACTGGAAATTTCTGCGCCATATGGTGTGCGGGATCAACCTCAACACCTTGCAGTTCACCCGTAATAGTTAAACATCTTTATGAGCCATCTGCACATTTTCTTCAAGATTCAGTGAGGGAAGTAATAGAATTCCTAACGGAAAACATTGTTACGCCTTCTACAGTTTCTGTCGAAGTACCGAAGAGTAATTTACGTCAATCAAGATTAAGAAAAATCTTGACATGTGAAACGCAATCAAATATAAATGTCCCCATCTTTCCAGGATATTTATGTACTGTTCTTTCTCGTCCAGGTACAGGACAATTCGAAACTGTTCACGAAGTCTATGTAAATAGATTTTGGTGTACAAATACTTCAGTTCGCAGTGATTTTATATTTTGGTTAAAGGAAAGTAGTTCTTTTCGAAAGAAGTGTGAAGTCTTGTTGAAACTGCATGCAAGATACAATCCAAGACTAATTTATCGTGATGATCCGAGAATAGCAATTAATAAGATAAATAGGCCTAGTAGTGGGTTTTTAGCGAACAAAAAGCGATACTACGTTTATCGATTACTGCTATACTGTGACGACTTTAATCCCAGGACTCCATTGTTTCCAAGAGGTGCTGTAGGTGGTTGCTATACTCTTCCTGTTGACTTCCCTCTCTCTGTTCTGAGAGGCGCAGCTGCAGTTCGAACAATTTTACTAACGCCATCCGGAAAGTCTATCAATTTGATTATTGATGCTCGTATCAGTGATATTATTGA
>JAULBU010072384.1:0-10400 GCA_032358235.1 Odonthalia washingtoniensis | reverse complement strand
AGGTAACATACAGACGATACATTGTAGTCTACCATACGGGTACCCGAAATACAGGCTGCATGCTGCAGCTTACAGGCTGCACACTGCGGTCTACCATTTGTGTACCTAACAACGAGGTACCATGCGATCTGTACACTGTAATCTACCACTCCTGCATTCGACACGCATGTACCCTTATTCCCAATTAGTTGGATTAGAGCTTGTGAAATTCCACTACACGTGTATCTTTATTAATAGCTATTTTGGTATTTCGAGAGTGGTATTTAACTATCGCTTGAGGTACGATGAAATAATAATAAAGAACGCAGACATAAGCACCATAACCATCTAGTATTAAGATACCATTTGAACTTTAATAAGTCGAAGCCTCGGCGCGAGGAAACTCAAACCACAACGTGCTACGAGCTGATCAATCACCAGCGTTGGAAGCAAAGGAGATCCCAACGTGTACTGTTGGCGTGCCGATTTCCCCAGTTACTAATAAGATCTGGAGATGAACAAAATTAGTGTCTTCGACTCACGTATCCCTAATGACGATTAAACGCGTCAGGAGATTGGGTCAAGCCGCCGCAATATGACTGCGGATATAAGTAGATTGTTCTCACAAGTAAAGAAAAATCCCCACTAACGATACTAACCCGTGAACTTATTCCTTTATCAAAAAGCACCCCAAAAGTAAAGATACAACTACAGTGATTGCACACTTCAACTTCAGCAACGAGAAGATTTGACAGGTTCGGCCTCTGTATAGTCTTCTCCGTCCAGCGCAGAGCATCCTCGCTCTGGTCTCAAGTATGAAAACGGGAAAACATATCGCCACCCTGTGCACATTCGTCGTCCTGTTACTTTATACTCGCAGGTTAAAGACGTTTCCTAGACTCTCATGTACCGTTCTCTCATGTGGCTGCTTCTACCAGTAGTTGTTTGTCCTACTTCTGCATTATTCACAAGTCCTAATGTTTCCTGTGGGTTCTGTTTCTGTATTCCTCTCAAGTTTCTTGTTTACGATTAATAAGCCCGTAGTCATCTAGCTGGCGTACTTCATCAATGTGTGTCTTCCCCGATACACTAGCTGAGAAACGGAGAGACTCTTCGGTAAGAGCGACTGGATAATCCTCCTCACTATCAAATGTTAGCGCCATAAAATTTTCTACACACACCGCATGGTCTACATCACCACCTTTTTCCAACCAGACTACGAAAACCCTCTCCGCCGCTACTCCGTACCCATCCAAGTAATAGAAGTGCCTTTCCTTTACCTTCTTATTTTGAATTCGAAGACAGCGCTGACAAATCTCATCTTCCTGTGCACCCACACTAACTATAACCTTCCTCATAATTTTCAAATTCTTCAAGGCAATCTCCGCTGCTACAGCCCTCTGTAAGATAAAGATCGCGTTTAAAATAGAGTCTATTCCACAAGTCACACATACATGTTTCTCCCACACTTTCACTAGTGCTGGACGAAGATATTTAGGAAAACTAGACAAATCCGCTCTACATCATGGTACCCCACTACCACATCGAACCCTGGGTTCTCAACACATCAGTTTGACACCCCTTATCTAGGAAGTTTTCTTCTGTTGACCTTGGGGACACTCACAGGCTAACCTTCATGTTGTGTAGTCTCTTATGGGTCTTCTTCCCAGTCAATAGCATTACAAAGTACATCACATCATCCCCCGACGTCCATCGAAGCACAATCGAATATGGTCTTAGATTGTGGAATGATCCAGGCGACGCGTTAACCCCTCTTGTTTCCATAAAACTACCCCTCCAAAATTGGCGTCATAATCTCTGCCCAATAATTCATCCACCGTCTGTCGATTTGGGCCGCTGTCGAGAGGCTACCTGGTGCGAATGTATTGATTGAGTAACGGTCACTGGGTCCTTTATTAACTGGTTAAATGGTATTTCCCTGAGTGGGTCCGTGGCCTGCGTGACGATGGTGTTGGTTTTCCTCCCTGACGCCTTTAATCGTCTTTGCGGGTTGGATGGCCAAAGACACGGAACGTGTTCCTCTCCAGCTCTAATTCGCCACTGGTATGATCGGGCACGCGTATGTTGCGCGTGTGGATCCTCTTGAAGTATAATGTCGGGATTGGCTGAACTAGATGCGCATTTGGGTGAGTATTTCTCTTTCCCGGTTGTCACTGAATCGTTTAGATATCAATTGGTGGTTCCGAAGAATGCTTTTCTGGTTGTATAATGTGTATCGTTCTTTATTGATTAGCTATATTTTATGAATAGTGATACTTATATCTAAATTCGGTAAAATAAAAATAATAAAGTGACACGTGTGGAGACTAAATGAACACGGTTCTAATTAGATAATTCATCTGGATTCTGGGAGATCCAAAATGTGCAAACCTATGCAATTAGAGGAACAATTGTACTGTATTATCGCATCGGGTGGTGACATCCTTTCACATACAGTGTCAGTGGTATGGGTTTCAACTGTGTATTGCATACAGTGTCAATCCGATTTCGTACACGTACCATTGTGTACAAGTGTCACCGTCTGTAGTAGTCTGTATTCCTGTAACTTTATACGCTTTGCCCCATTGTACGTGAAATGGTCACGGTGTTCGTCGTTTTATCATCTCCGTCCGTTTTGGTACAGCGACCTCCGTCCCCGTTTGTGCTAAATGTATTTTTTCTTCGTCAATCACGCCTTCGGATGCTCTTCTTGTTCTCAAATTTCTTTTAGTGTGCCGACACCATTTTATCTTCTCCCGTGATGTACCTGCTGCTCTCACGTTCGTGCCGTCGATATCCTTCTTGTCACCATCATCCCCATGACAATAACGTCGTCCTAATCATCATACTTACAACGACCTGGTCATCATCATCATGCACTAGTAACATCATCCTATCATCGTCCTAATAATAATCATCCTTGATGAACCGTCAACAATAATAATAACATCCTAAATAATCATCCTACATCAATCTTCAACAATAATAATAACATAATATCATCCTTCATCAACCTTCAACATAATATTATCCTTCACCAACCTAAAACATAATATCATCATCCTGCAGCAACATTCAGCATAATATCATCATTCTTCATCAACCTTCAGCATAATCTCATCATCCTTCATCAACCTTCAACCATCATTGTATCCGCCACTCCTTTCTCTTTCTTCTTCCTCTCCTCCTCTTTCTGCTAGTCGTTATCACAAGAACTGCTCGCGACCGCTATCTAATCGTAGATTCGACACAGTCCAACCATTGTCGACCCCTTTTTAAGTCTACATTAGACTGGCGGTTTCAACAAGCCCATCATTCGCCTCTTTACAAGGCAGATTGATGGGGACCGTGGCACCACGTGTTACTCGTACTGACGGGAGAAGAAAGCCACAGGGAAGTGTGATAGGAGTTAAAAGAGACGGATCTTTGCTCGATATTAGTATAGAAGATACGTAAACCCATGGTATTTTGCCATTCATTTCCACGAAAGTGAGTAGGAAGGGGTGGTGTTGTGGTTTGCTAGTAAGGAGAATTGTCATGGTGAGGTGAGCAGGGGTTTATTGCGCTTGCGTTCGAGGAGTCTATCTATAGTACTGATTTTCATTTATTTTCTTTCCATTTCCATTTTTGATTTCACTACCCAGCCCCGTGGTCTGGTTTTCCACTAGATTCGTGTGAAAGGAGTTCACTGGCTCAACCAACAGCGCGCTACAGATACATGTAATGTCTTCATGGAACATATTTATTTCTCTCATTGACTGCTTTAATAATCATTAAAGCGCCTAAAGAAAGGAACTTGTAACGTATCATATGTTACGGGTTCCATAATATATGATACGTGTCCAAAAGAAGGTGCCACATTTTTTCAGGACCTTTTCTCTCTTCTTTTTCACGGGAGTGTTTATTGTGCTGCATCAAACCCGGCCCAAACCTCAGTGTCCCACCGGGCACATTCAAGGAAGACATGATAATTTATTAGTACACCTTGATAGATGCGTGAGCGTAAATTTGATTGAATTGTTCAAATTTTTCAAAAATTTGAATTTAATCGTACAGAATAATCTTTTGCGTGCCATTTACAATATCCACGATGGCGAACTACATCATTTTAGTTTATATTACATATTTCGGGATTAATTTCAAAGTTCTACGTACTACTTTCTCACCCTATCAGGGTATCAGTTGCCATACACTCTACAACTGGAACTTTCTCATGACCGAGGCAGTATTTAAAGCTGCATTCACCAACTCCCTACGGAAAGAATTGTGGAAGAGGTATGATTTTAAGTATACTGTTCCACAATTTTTGATTAAAATCACTGCGGAGTACAGATTGTCTAAGAATAGGACGATGTTGAAATTAATTAATTGCTGTTCTTCCCACAACCAGTCTTCTCGTGTTATTGATACCCGGAGCGGCTTCTAATAGTATAACTTGTTTTCTTCTAGAGGGATACGATTTTTGAGTAAGTATGACAGAAGAAAGACCCTGAGGTTTTGGGCGTGCCAGAACATTTTTCTTATACAAAACTTGCAATGTGGCTCCCCTACACATAACAAGAACATATAAACGAAAATTAATACAATCCTCCAACATTTGTTGCTCCTCCTTTTCTTGACTAAACATAATACTGTAATACTGTATATTTTTGATTGCTCATACAGTAACCTTTATTCATGATGACCGAACAATGTTCGTTCAGTCGTCGTGATTTAATTATCCGACAAGCACACATTCACCACTATATATTACTGACATCATTCTCCTCCCAACAGTGGTATACAAATACAAGTATCTGTGATCCGATCCGATGCATCAAATTATATCCATTCACCATCATTTGATTCTATTTTCCTCAACGTTACTCGGATTATTCACATGTCATCTACAAACCACAATGGTGAATAAAAGGAAGATTCAGAAATTCAGTCCTCAGATTCGTCTGTCGAATCTCCCGATCGAATCTTCCGAAGGACAACTTGTAATCATCGAATTAGAAACAGTTACAACGAACCCTGCGTTTACACCAACAAAACGCAGGGAGTTAAAATTCAAGTTCGAGATATGAAGTAAGGACTACAACCCATAAGGAGCTATGAATTGTCTATTGAGATGCGTACAACTGGTTTAATGCAAGCCTGGCTCGATTTTTTAAAAAAAGAATTGATGAAAGAATTGGAAATTCTCAAAACTGAGCTGATATACAAGATAGACGCCCTGGAGCGTCAGCTCAGTATGGTTCATCCACTGCGATCATTATTAAATATTCATCTATCCATTGATTTTCTTCATTTATTTAAGTATACGATCACTATTACTATCCTCAAATGTCATTTCTCTTACATATAGTATTGCATCTCCTCTTCTAAATGCATGTAGCAAATGTGCTCATCGACTTCTTCTCTACCATCATCTCCACCACTACTATTACAATCATCCGCATTATCATAACGTTCTTTGATTGGATCAAAAAAGGAATAAAAGCATAAACAACCTTCCCAAGAGCGAAATCTATACGAAATTACTGCATTTCATTCGTTTAAAACGTTCCATGTCAGCATCCATAATTTCGTCATCGGACCTAGGTACAATATCACTATCAACAAATGTGCATGAAATGGTCACCTGCGATATAGAATTTGAAAAAAGTAAATTGAACAGAAAACCACCTTCCCAATGTCCTATTCAATGTAAAGTGGGCAGGTTTTGTTCGTCGAAAATAAATCCTAACTTCAGTTTTTCTACCTCGTTCTCGTCTCTTTAGGATACCTCTTGCAAAATAACAGTCAACGCCGACACTGGAATTGAATTGAAAAATAGAGGGAGCAGAAAAAACATTCCAATTTTCAGGTCGATCTGAACTGGATGCAAGTCGTTTAGAAATAACTTGCGTTCTACCGCCTTTAGGCAATGTTTGTTAGAGTTCATTTATGGCATGCCTTTTCAAGCTGCATTGTACATGCCGGAAGTTGTGAAAGTAAGGGACGTTCATGGATGTTCCATACATATGACGTCATGACGATTTATGACGGAATAATAATCATACATATTTAACTCACAAATTAGATTTGTGATATTATTGTGTGTGGTTTCTCTTGTAAAAGTCATGAATATGTTGAGGGACGAAAACACCCTTTGTAAAAAAAGTAATGCGA
The DNA here is from genome assembly GCA_032358235.1 of Odonthalia washingtoniensis. Lineage (NCBI taxonomy): Eukaryota > Rhodophyta > Florideophyceae > Ceramiales > Rhodomelaceae > Odonthalia > Odonthalia washingtoniensis. The sequence continues at coordinate 4,265 of JAULBU010072384.1, read as the reverse complement.
AGCCGATTTCAGCCAACATCAGTCGAATAATGCACTTATCCTGCCTACATAATCATACAGCTTTGATGGGTCATGTTACTTTCCCCATCATTGACTATAATATTCAACACACTGTGTTGTATATCTGGCAGCTATACAGTGAATATTTTCTATTCACTGTATAGCCTTGTTGAATATCGAAGTCGATGCCGGACCAACTGGAACGGGCCTTGTGATTCAAACATGCTTATATTGAGGTTGTTTATCGGCTGTCAGGGTGTATATCAGATGTCGATGTCAACCAGAGGCAAAGCCAAGGTGTAACATTTACTGCCCAAGAGTGTGTCAAAGTCGAGAAAAACGAGAGTGACGTCAATGTCAACCGGAGGCAAGGCCAAGGGGTTAAATTGACGTCCCTGTCAGGGTTTATATCTGATTTCAAGGTCGAGAGAAACCCGAGGGACGTAAATGTCAACCAGAGGCAGGGCATAGGGGTGACATTGGCGACCCGAGGGTTTCTCGAGCTTGTCAATTGATTTACAAGTGTTGGTCATGAATTACCGGTCATCATTTTTAAATAATGATAATAATAATATTACTACAATAATAATATTCTTTAATGATGGCCCGTATAGTTGTGTACAATAAATCGTACCAAACATGTCCGTCGAAATTGCCCTAATCAAAACGTAACAATTTTCCAAATCATTCCAAGTTTTCATCCTACACTAGGGACAGCATTGACTGACTTGGTACATTTTAATAAAGAAATTTATAGAAATTTAAATTTCTTCGCGGCCATTGTTTACAGACTACTGTATAGAGGGAAGGAAAGCCCCATGTGACAGAAAAAGAAAAAGTGCTGTAGACATGAAAACGTTGTAATTAAAGGGTATCAGAACATTTTCGTGGTATACAGTATACCCTCGATTACTTTTCTCGATCAAAATATATTATTTGTAAAAATGTATTTTTCATCAAAACTACTATACTAGCTACAGTACCAGCTACAGTGTAGAGCTCTTGAACTTACTTCTCATACCAATTGATCTACAAGTGATGAGCTCAAATGATGACATGAAGCAAAAATCTTAATTGTTTGGAAATTTCATTACAAATTTTTATAATAAAAGACCCTCCTACGCGATAAACCAACCCTCCAATTTCAAGGGATTTTTGTTGCTTTGTCGCAACGGTTTCCTATTGGCCGAAATTCCTGTCAATTGATGTCGTTCATCTTGTACTGCACTGAAAACAAAAAGAATAGAAATACTTCATTTATTAACAAAGTTACGCCCGTTTCACATTTTAGCTAGGTCCCAATCTTTAAACTTAAATTTCCATTTACTTTTCACTTGTTTTGTGGTCCTGTAAAGTCCAGGCAATCTATTTAGTTCCTCTTCTAGATCACAGAGAACAAAAACGAGTTGAAATATATCTTTTATGACAAAATTTATGCACAGTTTATGTTATAACTAATTTCACAACTCAACATCAGCGAGTGAATCTGCGTTAATCTCACACTCCAAGTCATCTAACTCCATTTCAGCTTCAGCTTCCTCTACATCACCTGCATCTATTGTCAACTTATGAACAGTTTCGGTCATCTTCCTTGGGGTAAGTTTGGAGAACGCTTTGATTTTAGGAACCTTGACAACCAACTGCTGATCCCATTTGTCCACCAGAATGGTATCCAATAATATACGATGTGCTCTGTCAGCTGAAACCTTTCTTTTTTGCACGCTTCTCCCAATTCATAGAGCTCAATCAGTTTCTGAACAGATTGTTTGATCAGTTTGTACGAATTGTTTCCGGGGTAACAAGCCCATTTCATGGTAATATTCGATGGTAATATTACCAATTCATCGGAACCAGTCTGTGACTGTAATGAACTCGGAACGAAACCAGATTGACTTAAAGCCGCTTGAGTATTCTGAGCCTTACCTGTAATCTCCTTAATTGTGCTATTTGGGGTCTTCTAGTTGGTTTCTTTCACAAATAAAGCTGGTTTTGGTGACAAAAATCTGTGAAATACCACTGATTTCAATTGAATCATTTTATGTTTCCCGAGCTTCGTTTTTAGTACAACTTCTGGTTCGGTAATTCCAGATGACTCATAAATGTGAACTCTGTCACGATAGCAACGAATTTCATGTGTAGCGCGAGAAGTGACTCGCGTTGATTGGAATTTATTTGAAATAGCTGCCCTCGGCATATTTCCAACATGCAGCAATATAGCTATTGTTACAGCAATACCTCCGCGAAAATATATAACATCCAGAACATTTTCTTCCAAAATGATGTCGTTTTCATCTTCGAGAAAGTTTTTGAATAATAAATTGAGATAAGAGAAATTTGTATCCAAGCGTCCACGTCCTAATAGGACGTGAATAGTATTTGAGCCTCTGTGTAAATCCAAGTCGTTATTAGTGGGGATCTATCCGTCAGTGATTTTTCATTCAAATGGAAAATTAATGGAATGAGCCCTTCTGAGTCAAAACATAACCCGCTATCGCTTTGAATAATTATTTATTTAACTTCAGGATTCCTTTGCTTCACTTATTTTGCAATGTTTTCAATTACAGAAGCAACTTGAACATTATACTGACCAGCATACCCTTCAAACATGTAATCTGTGAAGTTATATTGAAACCCATCAATACATTTCCCGTTATAGTCTGTGCGTATCTTTCATTCGACTTCCATCGAGCCCAACATACTCTTATTCAACTTGGCCTTCTCGATATTTCATTTGGAGGATATTTTGCTTGTCGTCTAATACAATAAAGATATCTAAAAAATCAATCTTCAAACTTTGTTTCAACTCATCAATCGCACGAAACTGCAGTGCTGCTCTTACACGATGCGCCATGTAGTGCTCTATCGCATATGAAAGCTTTGGCAAGATTCAAACTTTGATTTTAGTTCTTCAGAATGATCTAAATCGGTAAAAAGTATCGACTAAATTCTGTCTATGAATCCCTTTACTTTCATTGTGAAGAAATTGAAGCTTTTTCTGCACTCTTCACAGCACAGTTGGTTTTGAACATGCGCCGTACAATTATTTCCTAATGAGAAGGAGCAACAATGACATAAATCTTCATCTACAATGTTCAAGTGCGTACTTAAATACTCCCACATGAAAAACTGCTGAACTTGATCCCATTCACGCAATAATTCAGATGCCTCTACTTTCACATCTCGAGCGGTTGATGTATCTGCATAGGGAAACTAATTCACCCTTTTCATCATTCTAATTAAAATTTCTCCACCTGATCGTAGTTGAATGTTGTACATTGAGAGACTAGCCTTTGATTCACCCATTTTTGTAAGAATCTTTATAATATCTGTGAATTTATGTACACCCACTCGGGCGTCACTTGAAAAACAATCTTTGTAAGCTTCATTAACATTGTCAATCTATTTGCCACCACGCTCATACACTGGCATAGCTTTGAAAATATGACCGGCAACGGTGATATCATGAACAACACCTGTCTTTACCAAAAGGCTCTCCTGTACGAATGTCATGGCGGATGCCAATTTGTTAGGGTCAATTTTGTAAGTTATTCTTATGCACACCTCTTCCTTCCATCAATGTAATAAAGACCTTACGTAGCGATTCAAATTGACCTTTCCCCATAATAGACTTTTTCTTTGTTATGCTCTCATGCACAGTAACGACATACTTTGAATTTTCCTGCTGTAGTACTTTTTTCAAAAATGGTCTGAAACAGGATCCCACTAAGAGAATTTGAATGTTGAGCCGTTTATTCCTGTCTCCAAAGAAAATCATCTTAGTAGAATTTGATAGCATTTTCTTCATATCTTTGTCGTATTTTTCTTCCTTTCGCAATATGGTCGCTCTAAAACTAGCATTAGAAGGGCTAACCAGGTCACAGATTCCACGAGTCAATGAATTCACCGTTCGTTTTGCACGATCAAATGCACGCACATTATTTTCCAACGCTGACATGGTAAATCCTTCATTTGGACATTCCAAAACATTCTCATCAATACCTAAAATGTCACATGCTTGATGTAATTTCTCTTTCCCTGATTTATATTAATCAGTTGTTACTTCCACTTCCTCAGATTCATCTCCATCCATTTCTTCATCCATTATTCCACCTGTTTGCCTTCAAACAGAAATGTTTCTTAGTCTTGTTCGTCGTGTGGTTTTAGCAGTTCTACTTCTTTCAACGGTGGGTCCGACCATTAGTCCTAATCTCTTTGCTTTTCGCGTCCAATTGGTATGATTTGTCTTGTCCCTACATGATTCCAAA
>JAULBU010072373.1:0-10401 GCA_032358235.1 Odonthalia washingtoniensis | reverse complement strand
TAACGTAACGGTAGCAGTACCGCGATGTTATGCCCGGAAAAGTTATATAATGTTCTGATCTGGTATATATTGTAGAACATAAATATTCAATTTTCCGCACGTCGTCGGGAGATGAAGAAACAATGTTGAACTTTTCCTCCATATGGAGAAAAATGTTTAGCAGAAAATTAAATGTTTAATTTTTTGCAATAAAAAAACAATTATTTGATTTTCTACAAATTTTCGGCTTCCATATGGAGAAAATTTTTCTGCAATTTTTCGGCCCTCATATGGAGAAAAAATATTAGAAAATATTTGCGAGTAATGCTTTCCCCAGCAAAAATTTGTTGCAATATACCAGGGGTGAGCACAAAACACCCGTACGCGGAACAATTATTGCGTCGTTACAGAAGCACCGTTCGGTTAAGAAAATCATACAACAGTTCCGTTTATGATAATAATATTTCCGCTTATGATAACAAAGACAACAAATCGATAATCAAAGTCATACAACTGAAGCGAGGTCATTGTCAAATCGCAATATATTAACAGTTCCGTTTATGATATCAACATTTCCGCTTATGATAACAACGACAACAGACCAATCATAAAATTCATATAACTGAAGCGAGGTTGTTGTCAAGTCGCAACATATTCTGTTCTATATAAGCGCACGACATTACTAGATACCACTTCACAACCAGCTTTCATAAACTGACTTTACTATATCCTTCTTCCAGACCAGATGTCGTCAGTTAACTTCAATACTTATCAACTACAACATAATACGTTTATAATCAACTATGTAGTCATCTTCCGCATCTGCACAGAAAAATTGTTTCATGCATCTCTAACTCCGGGAAAAAGGTGATGAACTATTCCACAAGCTGGTTCCTGAAGAGAAAAATGGTGCTGATGTAGCGGCAAGAGGTATAGTTCCAGATGTTTCTGTTGAGCTGTAATATCTAGATGATGATTCAGTTGAAGTGTTGAAGCCATCCCGAGGGTGCCGTGAAATTGATTGTTCGGATATTAGTACAGTCCTTTTTGGTACAGCGAAAATGAGGGATAGAAGTGGAACTAATTCTGGGAGTGTAGCGAAATGGGCAACGGATGCACCGGATGACATATTGGACAGAGTGGAAATAATTTATGTCCAAATCAAGGCCATGCATAAGGAATGGTAATATCCGTATTATGAAAACAATTAATGTGGTACCAATCCAGCAATCCTCCGTGATTTGGAATCAGAGTATGGTGTTCATTGCTGGGATTCTCAAACGATGAAGGTTATCTCAGTCCATCGCGCGAACAGGGTTGGTAATAAGGAGACAGATAGCGGGAGGTCCGTTCAGCTTTCAGACTTTCGTCTTAGTAATTATGTGACTCTCAAATTATGTCTTCGAGTAAGTCAAGTCAGAAACGTCAAGAACCCTCTAAGGGATGTCAGCACCGAGCATCATGATATATTCGTTAAATCTTTTGAACAAGAGCGGTATCAAGTTGGTTTCGGAATTATCTCTGTCACTTTTGAATCTGAATATGTTGACGGCAAATATACTTGTATCTCGCAATTATGCAGTCAGGAAAGAGATAGAGTTGTACTGAAGTCCAAAAAGTCATTAGTTATTGCGGACGGGAGACATTGCCTGTCCGCACTCCAGATTCTTTTTTGAAAGGTAACTTCGGAAACAAATTGGGCAAGAGATCTTATTCGTGTCGTGGTTCTCATACGTAATGACAAGGCGACCATGACACCGTGGGAAGTTATAAATCTCAGTAGGTCTTGAAACATATCATCGTCGAAGACAAAAAAAGACATTTCGTTCATTGAACTCATGACCAATGTCATACGATATGCTGAGACCTTTACCAAACAATATTAGACACCGTTTTAAGAAACGAGGACAGTGGATATTTCAAGGGACATGGAAAGGTCAACTTTTCTTGATACGAAAAGTACCTCAACATACAAAAGGTACGCTCGTGTGGATAAGATGCTTGTCAGATTCAAATCTGTCATGGAATGGATAAAGACCATACCGCAGATTGGAACTGGGAAAGATTCTGGTAAAAGAGGGGTGACGTACTTGGACAGTGGAATTATCATAAGCGGTACGGAGGAGACCATAATGTACCTATTGGATGCAGCTGAAGCCTATTTTAGAAGCCCATCAAAGGAATCGTTTGATGCAACTGTTTTCTATCGGCTTGGTAATGATTTCTTAAAGTCTATGCAGACTTTGTTGGAAGCAATTGCGGACGGTGAATGTGATTTACCAGAAGAAAAAGTACCAAAGACAATGCAGGAATTAATAGACGTTGTCATCCCAGACACACGAACAAGAAAGCAAACTATACATGCGACCTTTTTCAATCACACGTGACTTTTCGGGTATGGTGTTTAAAATAGGTCTGAAAAATTGGCTACCCGTGCAAGTGCTTTCCATGACAGACTTGTCAAAAAAATAAGACAGTACTTCTCCAAAGAAAGTAATGTCGGTGGGAATATAGGAAAGCAAACAACAGGAATGGGTGTCCATGGAATTATTCCAGCACATACGAGAAGCAAGAAAAGGCAGCAATGTGAAATGATTAACCTACAGAGTAGTGACGAGGAAGAACCTCGAGCGGAAAAACAGAAGGAAAATACAAAGAATCCCATATTGTCTGACATGGGAGAAGACACGCCAGAGATTGAGGGATTGACAAGTGGTGAAAGGTCACCATCAACAAAACGTAATGTTTTACTTGCCAAGTCAACATCCACAAAACGAGTAGGTAGAATGCCGAGGCCCTTTCCAAGGTCTACCGTGAAAAATGACGTTGGCCCCTATGATAACGAACCACCTTGAAATGTTATGCCACCGGGATTTAGTGCTATGTGGAATAGAATAAACAAGATGAGTAGAGATGTAGTGACCATTGAAAAAATACTGCAACACCGAAGACACAATGTAACAGAGGATACCGTCAAAGGAGTTACGAGGGAGCGTAGAAGTCAAAATACATGGGCGAGAAAAATCAAGATTGAGAGGATGGACGTAGAAGGAAAGAAAGTAGTGGATGTGAAAATTTTATATGATACGAAGACTTTGCTGAAGTCGGCACTAATCCCAGATTCTCATCGGGCGCACATTTTTTCATGTATGATCAATCAGTAGAATTGAGAGATATTGCTTAGACGTGGACTGCATACATGTAAGAAGAACATATGGAACTTCTCAGAGATCGCACATAATGGGATAAATGGCTGCATGCAACAAGGAATGTTGGAGAAAGCTATGTACTTGCGTACTTCTGCCGGGAAAAAGCAATTGGATAGTGATGGGTACTGCATTCTGCAGAGTATGTCTGATCCTTTGGGCATGAATGAGACAATGAGAAAGAGGTATATTGAAGCGTTTCAGGAATAACATGACTTTCCTACACAGACGATTGGTGATCTTTTCACCGAAATTCAAACATGATTTCCGAGCGAAAAGGCGCTTAAAGATGAAATGAATAGAGATCATTGGAGTCCAATTATTAACACAGATATTTCTGGAAATGGCAAACATGACAGAAACAATGACATTGGATATTACTCCAGCACAATAAGTCTACTTGAAAATCAAATTTAAATTCATCGTGATTATGTATGGATAGCTAAATGACGTGCTGCAAAGGACTTATGGATTGGAATTTTGTGCGCCTTGTTGAATTTAGATAACAATTGTAAATGGATGACAAAAATTCCAAATGGTGGGGGCCGCTTTCTCATCACTGGTAAGGATTGTCCACCACAACATGGTCACAATGACTTCGACGACAGGAAGAGTGGTTCCCCCGGTTACTTCACAAGTACAACTGCTAATGAAGGTGTATCATTATAGATAGCTCCTAGGTCCCATCGTTAGGTCCATGTAAACCAGGACCAAAAGAACAGAATTGCAAGTAGTTTGGAAATGCATGAAATTCAAATCCCCACAGTCTATTTTAATTGGTGATGGTTACATTCAGCATACAGGGGAAGGATGGAATGTAACAGGAGCACTGAGGTATCATATGTATATTATCCCGGAAAGTAGCAATTTGAAAGGTGTTATTTCATACGCATATGGATGCAGTTTTCGCTGGAGAGGTCAACTGCACTCTATCACATCGCAAAGTTCAAGCAGTCCTTTGAGTTGTTGTCATAGCGACGTAGAACCCGATGAAAGTGATATTGGCGGTAAATATGAACCAAAAAATATGGATGATTGCAGAATTGCAGATGTTGAAGTGCCACCGTTAGGTTGACAATTGATCCTTGGTTGAATTTATCTTTTTTTACCTTGCATGTCTAAGTTTATTTCTACCTATATGCTAAAGAAAATTGTACGTTTGTTCTCAGAAACAGTTATAGTTAAATATGTACTACACATATAGTATATGTTCCTGTCAATTTTTGCAATGTCATGTATTTACTTAATACATGCTGTCGCACTGCATGGAAAAATTAAAATTTATAGAATTAAAATTTCTCCGTATAGCATTAATTTTAGACTGACCACAGCACAAAAAATGGAGCTCCGAATCAATAAAATGGTGCTATTTTTCATTATCTTGATCGCAGATTGAAATTTTTTTCGCTTACATCACCTCGTTATTCTCACTAATTGAACAATGAGATGCGTTAAATCTTCGATTGTTGTTGATTGCTGAAATTTTTGGTGATGATGATTGTTCTGTTGTTGCCAAGATTGTTGCGTTGTTGTCATTATAAGCGTTTATGGAATCTTAATCATCACTTCAACTTTTTGTGAATGTTTTGTCACTGTTAATGTTGTCGACATCGCTATGGAAAGCGTCATCGCTATCCGTCTGTGCTTCCATATCTCTCACTCCAGTAAAACCTGACTTCGACATCACTTCCCAATATTGAAAGCATATCAAAAACGTTTTTTATGCTTCTTTCTTGGTTTTTTCGTTTTCCCAAGATCTGTGATCTTCATTCCTCTAATTGCGGCCATAATCCACCCTGCACCCTACCGCTATCAGTTTTATTTCGAGGCTACCAGTATATATCTTATTTTCAATTAAAAGTTATCGCCATAATACAAAAATGCACAAAATCACTCTGTCAAAAACCGCACATTAAAAATCTCACAACTTTTAAACAAGAGTCCACAAAATAAAGCGGTACTTGTTTTAATACTGATATCGGTTGCACCTCTAACAAATTGGTTATGTTGGATACTATTTTTAAGTACTAGTTTAAGTTGGTTCAAGTCAGGAAAACACAACTTCAGCTTCACAATCACTCAATTCCGTTACTAATCTTTTTTAGTATTCATCCAATTGAACAAGCATAGCCTGTCTCCGTAGTATAAGATGCCATCTGTCATTTACACGATTTTCAGCAGCTGCTTTCTCACTTTCCCAGGATTTTACCAAAGATTCAGTATGCTCTGCGACACCATGCGCAAAGGCCATAGTTTAATCTGTTAGTAATGATATAAAGAAATAAACTCGATTTTTTGAATACTGTTTGAGGTAAGTTCGTAACTTGAAAACAGCTTTAACTGCTAGTTGTTAAGATAAAACAAGATGACTTCATAATTCAGGATTTAATGGAACTAAATATCTTTCAATGACTGATTCCGCACGTTTAAGTCCGGAATGTACCATACAATGTTCATTTCATAATACAACCACCTCCTTACTATCATTCTCAGGTACTGATAATGTACATTCATCATCACGTAAAATCATATTTGTTTCACGATATACATTGATTATTTCATTAATCAGTGGGACATGTTCAATATTGAAATACTCAAATCGATTCACCATCAAGTTCCAAAGAACAGTTTCAACCATTCGAAAAAGGAGGCGCCCTGCAAAGAGGGACGCCCTTCCACCCCCTACTACACCAGCAGAGTACGAACTCCCGATCAGTTAGTCCGTGGACCGTAGCTGTAACCAATAGTCCAATTGTTATGAACAGTGAATGCATGAGCATAGAATTGGTGTATTTGAATTCACTGTACGCTACACTGTAATCTTCTGTATTTTTTGTAATTGAATAGCAGTGTTTATTTCGTTCTTGTGTTCTAACAACGAAATGTTCGTTCTTGTGTTATAACAACAAAATTCTTCTCGTTTTGCGGACGAAGAAAAAAAAAGAGGACGCAACGAAAAGAAAAAAACAAAATCCAAAAGAAACTCAACCACTTTCGGCCAACTCGAGAATAAATACGAACCTCCCTTCCTCCATGTAGCCTTGTGTCAACGGATGTCCAGGCAAAATTCACGTCTGCCTCTGAATTTTGCGTATTCCCACTAGCTGATAAGGCATTATCCGTTATTTCTCAGCTGAGCTCCCATGTAATGATTGATGCTCATTTCTAATTTAAATTTTTTTTTATTTTGCAGTTAAAATAAAGCTGCTCTCTTAGCTACATCCGATGCATTGAGTCAAGAGGGTTTACGCCTTGCTCCAGGCCGTTTTTGTTTCACGAAACGACAGGGTTGAACGCTATAAAAACACGCAGACATGGTATTTCCAATGGAAAAGATAGGATAACGAGTGGCGATATAACTAGTACGCGCAGTCCAAACTCTGCGACAACAGTCACATGGCCTCTCTGTGTGAAATTTTCAACGTGGTTCATAACGAAAGTTTTCAACAATCTGAATGCTCGCCAGTAAATAATGCCACAATACGATAACAGTAACTGGTTACTCTATTTGTTCAATATCTACCAGTACGTGGATAGATTTTGAAGGTACGTGCTAAAGCGATATCTGCTCCTTGAAAATTTTCAAACACCTTCCCATTCAATCTTTCCCTTGTCAACTACAAGTGTTCTTCCAATCTTTTATCCAACCACAACCATCATATCAACGTGCACCTAATAAGACGGAACGAATAAATGGAGGTGATGGTACTACTACTACTAATACGGACATTCAATCTGCTAGTTAAGTACGAAAGTATCGGCATCAATAATCATCTTCATCCTCATCAACACCTTCAACTTGAAATAATAAATCACAACAACAACGGTTTACCAATGATGATAATATACCTGTTATTAAAGCATCATTCATCAATAATCACTATAATCATGCCACCGGATCTACAAATTAAAATATTGCAGTATCTGCCGCTGATGCGTCACCATCGACAACGACGACAAATTGTACTCCAATTATATCTCCATCCAAATATACCTGTAAGAACTCCTAATGATGTAATGGGAAGTGAAGATGCTCATGTGCCTGTCAAGGCTCGAAGTTCAGTTAATAAAAACATCAAAAATATGGAAACGAATCAATTCGATGATATGTCACAAACGACTGCTACTACAAAAAGAAACATAAATGGAGGTGGTGATGCGCATGATCAACAGGAGCATGGAATTAGTAGATAGGAGATAAAAGTTAATGCTGATGAGGATGTGGATGATATTGATAGAGTAAATATGAATAATAATAATTTAGGGTTGAATATGAATTTGAATATTGGAATGAGTATGTGGATGAATATGGGTATTAGTAATGAAAGTTTGAATGTATATATATATAGGGTAATCATAGTTTATTCTCATCAAGACATTGATTATTACATAAACTTGTAATTACTGTTGATCACATTATTTATATAAACATAATCAAAAATGCATCATTCATATTATTTTCTATGAGTTTACCGTTTCTTTTCTTTAGATATATATATATATATATATGTATATATGTATTTATTAATTGCAGTTCTTCGTTTCTGAGATGGATTTGGTTATTTGTGATTGTGGCTTCTCTGCATCGAATAATTTTTTTGGCTTTTCCCGCTGTTTTAATTGGACTGTTGGACTACTTTCTAGGGACGAACAGCTTCGTTTTATACTAAATATATCCGAAAGTCACTACGTTTTTCAAATCTATATCTGTACATATCTATATATCTATATGTATACATATACATCAACCAAATTATGACGATATGAATCGACAATCAATCTCTATCATCACCATGATCAGGTATTTCAAAACCCCCCCGGCTGTCTATACATCTTCCTTCCTTTTTTAAAAGGATGGATGATGATTTAAAAAAATTGTAACACCATATGCCAATATTTACCCGTCTCCACCTCCTCTTTATTCCTCGCATAATTTTTTCAAATCGAGAGTTCTTCTTTTAATTCTAAAAGACATCTCTTTCGTCCGAAATAATGAAAGAAAATGCAATTCTGAGTCAGGCAAGGGATAATGTTGATATGACGAGATGATTGATGATTTGAGGCGATGATATTATTGTTGATAATGATTAAGATGATGAGTATGATAACATCTATATGATGAGACGATTGAGATGAGTGCTTGCTAGTCTGATGGCAAGGGCGAGTTGATAATAGAGTTTAGAAAGACGCTACGGTAATGATTTGTCCTCGTAATGAATGTATATCAAATATACCTGATATATTATATCAGGTATATTTATTATTATGTTTATTATAATTAAGATGTCAGAAATAAAGTCATGAGAGAGGAGAAACATGTAAGAATAAACTTTCTTCATATTTTGAGAATGAAAATCAGCATCGAATGTAAGTACTTTAAATTCTTTTAATTTGACATGTGTAGCCGTTTTGAAAGCGCTGGTTGGTCAATTTCTACTTTACTGTAAACCACATTCATTAATAAAAATCGATTCTTAAATTCTCTTTGTAAACTATCCAAAATAAAATGCAATAAATTCATTGATAAAAATGATTTCATTATTATTTGGAAACTTGCAATGGCGAAAGTATATTTTGGTCAGAATTTTTATATTGAAAACAGCTACTAGCTTTACTTTATTTTATTGGTCCTGAGTGATATAAAGGTTGCTCAGTTAGAGATGGAAATGGAAATTATAATAGAAAAAACATTTCGAAGGTTTTCTCCACCCCATTTTTCTTCATTTTTATTGATACAATAGCACCATTTTTAATGCTATGTCGCATTAAAAGTATTGGTGGGGTCCTCAGCAACACTTTTATTGCTACATAACAATAGAAATGGTGCAATACACTATATTTTTCCATGCAGTGCATCTTAATTACACATTGCCGACAACAAAAAATATGTGAAAAAAATTCCTCCATGTGGAGGACAAGAATTTGCAGAAAATTAAATAGTTGATTTTTTACAACAAAAAATCAATTATTTAATTTTCTGCAAATTCTCCGCCTCCATATGGAGGAAAATTTTAACATTTTTTAAATTGGGACTTGATTATATTTCTTTTGACTACTTACAGTGGTACAATCGACTACTGGTACTGGCAGTAAAAAGTAAGAAATATCTGTGAATACGTTGGCCCCTATTAAAAAATTATTCTACCAATATTCTGATTAATCAAAGAATGTGACATCTCCCGCTATTCCTCTGGATCCGACATTTCACTATAATGGAAACGAAAAGATTCGCCTGCCATAAAACGTATTGCACATACGCGACAGACGTTTCGGCTCATTACAAACGACATGCCACGTCATGCAAATGCAATAAGAAGAAGAGATTGCACACTATGAGGCAAGCAACAAATGGAAACTGTTCTCAGCAAAACACGGACAGATCCGATGCCCATTACGAAGGACCTGACGTGAAAAAATTGTACAGCGAGGAGCCGGACTGTGCGCTTCCTTATGATCAACGTCCCTTCTCACCTTCGGAACTAGTTCCTGGTGTAAAAGTTACAGCGAATCATTTGGTAACTTTATCAGAAGAAATTGGAATTGTCGCTCTAATTAAGGTAATATGGATGCTTCAATCAAAATACTTTTAGTACAGATGTTATTTTTAAACATATAAACGATTGGAATAAATGCATGTAAATTGTGGACAGAACAATGGATCGCGGTTTAATCGATGACGGATTTGAAAAATCGGAGGTACCGTACCACACCGTGTCACACGACAATAGAAAAGCTTTCCTATACAAAAAGGAGGTTATTGATGTGTTACGTACACAAGTGAATGTGGCTAGTGCCACAGCTGTGAAATTGAGACCATGTTTCAACGAGGTTGACCGTGATTATATCTCAAGTCCTCTGCACTCCGAATTCTTTGCACAGTTGGACATGTCGATAAGAAACCATGTAATGACAAACGAAAAGTCTTCAATTGAGTGGAAGTAAAGTAGATAAACGTCGCCGAAGTCCTTCGTTGGAATGTTAAAGATATATACCGATAAAACAGCAAGAACTTTTAAGTCTCAATCTTTAGTTGGTTATCCAATACATGTCACATTTTTGAATATGTCCATACAATTCAGATGTTTTCTGATAGACCATGGTTAAACTTTAGTTGTATTTGGTTCGTTTGGGTTGGGTTACAAGGATCACAGTCAGAGAAAGTCATAGAGGACTACTGCGGCAATAGTGATAAAGACAGTGATGACATTATTGCGAT
>JAULBU010072362.1:0-10401 GCA_032358235.1 Odonthalia washingtoniensis | reverse complement strand
TGGAAACTCATCAATGTGGCACCGGTTAATAAAGGAGTTTATGAGGGATGTTTTTAATGAAATGGTGATGAGTTCGTCGATGAATTTTTCGGCAAAACCAATCAACGAACTCATCACCATCTATTGTACGTTGTCAAAGAATTAATAAATTTTCATGGTTGTTGATATAGACGAATAAAAATATTGCAAAATGGAAGGGGAACCGTTTGGAATGATGGTGTTGACGAATACAGCACGAAAATGCGTGAAACAAGTAAAAGCCGAGTACAGTTGGAGTGTGAAGGAAAAGTGTACTGTACATAAACAGAACACACCACTCCAGCAGTGACGGTACTGTGAGTGGTGCGAACGGTATGTAATCCTGTGACGATGTGTATCACAGCGGTAGAACCATCCGTGCGGAAATGTATATTATCGACCGACATCAGCAATAATATTTCAGTATCGTCATCATTGATTTCGAACCGTACTGGTAGTAGAAATTGGTCGTTATAGAACGGCAGCACAAAAATGGAAAGCATATATGTTTTCCAACCAGAGCCGATCGTGATCAATGTAAGCGACACGCAACGTTTGGATGAAGAATCGAATGTGGAGGAGATCATTGCAACTACACATGTTACTGCGTGCCGCTGTGAAGGTGGCGGTCAGCGAGGGCAACAAGATCAATCCGTTACGGAAGAAATACGGGAGTTCAACCTGCAGGCTATTTCAATGGAGAGTTAATCCGGACCGTTTGACAGAAGAGACAGGGAAGGAAAAGATAACAATGCAACGAACATTTAACCGGATACCGTACGGGAAAAAGCAGCATACTGTTCGGAAGCCCCGCATTTCCAAAAGAAGAAACCAAGTGGAAATTTTAAGCATGAAGAAAGGAGAATGGTAATGAACCGTACGGAAGTTATTACAAGAACAGATGAAACACATAATGTCTGTAGACGTGTTGAGATAATGGACGGAAAAATTGCACATAGTATGGACAACGAAATAACACAAGTCAGAAACACACCGATACGGAATCACTACACTGGAACTGGCAAAAAGGGTAGTATAAAAATGTGTAGTGAAAATAGGAGAGGGAAAGTAAACGAGAGACGGGAGAAAGGACCATATTTGTCAGCGAAGCGGAAGTTGGAATTTGGTGACATGGGGCCTGAGAGCACTTTGGAATGGCAAACCGCACGGATGGAAGAACTACAAAACGGCAGTATGCCTAAATCTAGTGACGACGGAGACAATGACCCGCACGGTGAGAATGTCATCAGTAGTAAACTTGGCCGTATTTTCATTGTTGCAAATGGAAAAGGTATAACTGTTATGGCAGTACAAAATGAACGGGAACATTTTTTTGGTGGTGTGACGAATAGGACAGACGATGGAATGAAAGGAGAAAATCAAAACAACGTAAAGAAAAGGAATACAGGTGGTGCGGAAAGGCCGAGTGGATCTAAAAACAGAAAGAAGTTTAAAACCGATCCTGTTGAAGAGAAACGTAGTGAAACGCAATGAACACCGAGGGAGGTCCTTATTTTAGCAAAGGCATGGGGTTTTCAGTTTAAAAATGGTACAGACGGATGATAGTCTAAGACATGGCATTGTACAAACATGCACCAAAAAATACGGTTTGACGCGTAGTATGCATTCCATACGGAGAAAATGGCCTGTAATTGCATCAGATTGTCAACTGTGGTACGCTTTCTTTAAACAAGTACTTGCGGAAAACCGAACTGGAAATGCACAAAAAAGCGACTTTGAAAAGTTGACGCATGCGATCTACCAAAGCCGGCGTCGACGTAAAAAGAAAGTAATCCAGGAATAGGAATCAGCTTCAAATTAATTGAAGATGCAGAGTATTTGTCAACCATACCGAGGTATGGCGAGGTTGATGAAAACGGTGTTGTTATTATAGACCGTCTGGTTCGGCGAAGTCCTGTACAGGCTACAATTGACAGCCCCGTGACAAGCGATGTGCGCGATGATGTAAATGGAAACGGAAGCACATAATCATTCTGTGAGGGAGTTGCATCAAGTAGAAATGCTGACTCAATGTCTAGATTGAGAAACAGTCGCGGCACTGTTCAATATGGTGCTTTTGAGGGGAATGAGGACATGAATGAACCGATCGGTGGGATCAACAGTGGTGCTGGTGGGGATCGAAGTTTGATAGCACAGACCATGACAATCCGCGATGTTCATGACGTTACTGCAGTAGTAAGTGATGGATTGTATGGTAATAGACCGAACGGAATTAAGACATTGAAAAAGAAGGATAATCAAATAAAAATGGAAGAGACGATGTCACATTCAATGGCTGGAGTCTAAACGAAATTAAACGTACTAACGATCTTATAGAATCCATTGATAACCGAAAGGAACGTACTGCAACGAGGGACAGTATGTACATGGCGTTGCAGTTCCTGCCGAAAGAAAGCGAAGAGTATAAACGAATTGTGCGGAAACTAACAACAATTGATGAACCGACAAACGGAAATGCTTCAGAATAATGATTGCAATGGCAAATTTATTATGAACATGCCAGACACACACATCCACCCTTCCGTTAAATTTTACCAAATCGGATTGCAGACGGAAATGAGCCTCGTGGTCTGTGAACATCATATCCCACAATAATAAATGGTCTGCTTCTGTCTGTAATGACTCGTGTATCTTATTCTTTTCTGTTGTTATATTCTGCAACGTTTCTGTAGCAGATTGTTCCATACGGTTCTCTTCAGTCGTCAGTATTGGTGTTATATCCGAATCGGTAACAATGTCGCTGTTTCCTTCCCCAAACTGATTAATACGGATTGAAATTTTGTGAAAAATTACGCATGTAATTGATATACGTATGGTTTCATTCAATTCCCAGCGTCTTGTTTTCCGTCGAAGAATCTCGAATTGGGATTGCTATATGCCAAAAAGGCGTTAAACATCCTTCCATACAGATACTTTTTTAAAGGAGTATTTCCGTTCAATCGGGTCGTTGGAATCAGAAATTGGCCGTGCAAACAGTGGCCAATGTGGGTATATACCATCAGCCAGCACGTGGAGGAGATGATGCGGTAAGGAGTCAGGCGCTATTGTGTAACAATCTGTCACGGTAATGCAGAAAAGCTCCGAAAATATAGCCTAAAACAATGGGGAGAGAGCAAAAAAGTTGAATTAGTCGTTGGTACCTGGCCAACCGGAGAACCATGACCAGCAGTAAAGGCTGTGATCACACCAGCCCTCACATTGAACAGTTGCACACTTGGAATATCTTGTGTTTAGACACTGTGCTTTCATAGTTGCGGGAAAGTTCTTCCATATATATTTCATGCAGTCGACTGACCCGATGCAACCCGGAAAACCGATATTGGAAAAATCTTTCTGTATAGTCTAGAGATCTCCTGATGTGGGAAACCTGTTGAAGAACCGAGAACCATAAATCTGGATGACTTCCACACAGAATTGTCGAAAGTATAACCAAACGGAATTCTCTGACACATATACAGGATCATCAAGACTGTCTGTGGATATCCCAGAGCTCATTATTTGCAGGGCCGACAACAACTTAAGATCAGTTGGTATGTAATTGAAGCCAAGGCCGTTTGTACGCTGCTTCCAATAATCCGTTCGGTGTTATAGTAAATCGTTTTCACTTGAAAATACAAAATCCTATGAATGGAAAACCGTCGTCGGAATATAAGGTCTGGAAAGGTTGGATTCCGGTCTATATAATCCGTTATCCATTTAGATTTTCCACGCCGGAACTTGCACGACGCATGCATCCGACTAGTAAGTTCTGAAGTTCGGATTACGCTTATGATTGAAAAAGATGACATGTTGAAATTGTCTAGTATTGACATCCGTGCTGTTTATTGCTGCTTTAATGATAAAAGTACTATCTGTACCTGTTCAGTTTCAGTTCTTCTTCTTTTAAAAATTACCTTCATGCGGCTGGGATCCATGTTGAAAACCGTATCGGTGCAGTAACAATTTGACGGGGTGGAAATGAAAAAGATCATATCCGTAAATAAGCTGAAGAGATGGAGATAATAACAACTGTATTGGTAGTGTGTGTTGTTGAAGATATGGAAAGAGGTATGCCATTAAAACCTTGTTCATGATCTGTGCTGTTTTTCTTTGCTTTGGGTTTTTTGGAGAATGAAACTGCCGGGAAATGACCGGAGTATGGGGTGTTTCTCAAATGAAACTGGCGGGAAATGACGGGAGTATGAGTGTTCTATCTCGAAATTTCATAAATCTATCCACGTGTTCATTGTCATGTCGTACTGTATGTGCTTGTATCTGAAAATATTACAGTATATTGAACGCAATCTGTAAATTTTCGAGAAAAAATATTTTTTATTTAGAATAACATGATAGTTTCGTCGCCGTCCGTCCACCCATCGCTTTTTAAAAAAACTGCTTTTTCTCATCCATATTAAACATCAGCATTGCCACAACAACATTATCGCCATCAGCACTACAAAAATATCTGCAGCAGGAAAATTACGGCACAGAAAAAGCAAGGAACATACGTTGTCAAATTTTAATCAGTGGTGGAGGTGGAGGTCGATGGAGACGATTGCGTGGAAGAATTTTATCGAGTAATGAGCTGGTGGAATTTGGGTAAGACCGAAGAGGTTGAAATGGGAATGCCGTCGCGGTGAGAATAAAATTGAAACTCAGATCTACTATAATAATTATTAATATCTTAAAACCTTATATGCTGTCATTTCAACACGAACCATCTTAATATTTATGATCAATGTCATATCATCACCATTGACGACTTCAAAAACTATTACGGTTGCTTATTAATTTCAACACGATCCATCATCATATTTATGATCAATATCATATCATCACCATTATTGACTTCAAAAACTATTACCGTTGCTTTTTCATGCTCTCTCTGTCTCCCTGTCTCCCTCCCATGTGACACTGTACAGTATTACGTTTAGTAAAAGAAACGCTGTGGTGTTATTAAGTTGAATATGGACGAGGGTAATCCACCAAGTAATAGTAATTGTTATAGTGTTAATTAAATCGTAATTGGGATATAGATTTAGATGCCAGTCAAGCTTCATCATCTGAATCATGTGATGATATATATAGAGGGGTAGAAGTAACGCGTGCTGCGCTAACAGACAGGTTATTAAAGAATGTATAACCGGTCATATAGGTTCTAATCATTAAAAATGTGTAAGAACTTTTATTGTTAAACGATTTGCATCAGCAATCTTAAGATATTTATATTTACGAAAATTGGATAATCATCCAATGCGAAAAATGGCAACTGTTCATGATTTTTACGACAACATCCAAAACATTTATCAGCTTGTGTGACAGGAGGTTGCACAGATTGAGAGGTAAGGGCATCAGAGGTAAACGGAGAGGGGTGATCGTGGAGGTGGAGGCATAATTGGTGACTGATGTTTACCTTCTATAATCTCATCGTCTTCGGCAGCAGCTTCTGTCGAAAATACTTCTACAATATGTATTACGTGGAAGTACATGCTGAATCGTAGGTAATAACATTGTTTCCATATCTCGTACATGTATAACATGACAACATTTTAAATTTTCCATTGCATATCATTTTCACTTTCAGGATAGTTCATGACAACAAGTAAATACTTTTCCAGATCATTTAATTATTACTTCTTCCAATTTGATTGTTAGTAATCCCGAGCAATGGGATACTGGTTATTTCAGTTATCCCTCCATTCGAATAACATATTTTTAGAAATGTAATTTTTCATAATAAAAACAATCAAATTTCTATGCTTACATAATAGTCTCGCCCGAGTAGAAAAAAATGATACTTGATTTTTAATAGGGGCTACAGTTACCGCAACCACATCAAACTATATCATAAGTAGCGCATACCGAACGGTCTTATCTCATAACACAAAGCCCTACCTTTATTTATAACGAAAAATATTAAAGCAACAACTTCCTTTATTTATAACGATGACTAATAAAACAACTTCACTTTATAACAACCGTTTTCGGATAACAACCAATACTTATTACTATACAAATCCAGTGCAAACAACAACTTTTAATCTGCAGGAGGAGGTGTTGGTGCTTCCTAATTCCCCTGTTCAATTACGTGTCGGACTAGAAGTGCAGTAATATTCTCGACAGCAACAGCCATGTCGTTCTGAAGCCTATTGGTGAAATTTGTAGTTATTTCACACGTACGCAAAACCGATCTGTGCATAGATGTCAAGGCAGTCCTGTAAGTCTCCAGTAAATCATTCGTGTGGTCGTATTGCGCTCGATGTTAGGCTTCAGTTGCTCTTGACGCAGCCAATTCTTCTGATAGTCGGGTTATATCCAATCTGAAATAATTGTCATTTTTCAATCTCCAGCTTCAGAGCCTTCTCCTCTTCGGATTCCTTGCGCTCCAATTCCTTTTTGCGATCATGTAAATGCTTCACCCTCTCACCGTTTCGGTTATTGATTTCATCTTGAACGATCCACTCTCTTATTTGGTTAAAAACCCATCTACAGCAGCCGGAAATTTGACAGTTTTGTCATGTAGTACTGGCTGCAAGACGTGAGTCATATTCCTGTAAAAGACTTCCGGATCGGGGTACACTTCTTCCCTAACTTCTTCCCTAACTTCTTCGTCCAAACCTCCAGCCATGTCAACATCCTCACCACCAGGTGGCTCACCGTCCAGTTCAATTTGTGGTCATGTTGCATATCCCATGTACACTAAAAGATCCTCTACGATGCCGTCGCAGTTTTCCATAGTTGCTTGGTTCTCACTCCGTATCGATATTTTGACTTCTGGAAAACTCTGACTTTCCAGTACTTCAGCTTGTCCATGGTTAAGTTAAATTCCCGTTCTTCGGCTCGTGGTAAATGAACAATCTCCTCTGTGTCCCAGTCGTAATGTACAAATTGGTTCTGCATTTCCTTTCTTGAAGTAAACCAGTCTATCTCCTTTGTACGACGTATTGAAATCAGGACCTTTTCAGATTGTAGTCAGAGTTGTAATATATCTGAATAAAGTACCGATCGGAGCAAATAAATTGTAAAGCGTTGGGAATAGGGTCATAATTCCGTAACCGCTGCTCTTTGTCAGACGCGGATCAACATGTTTCGTCACTTCCATTCCGTATCGGAAGCAGTACATAAACGCACCAATAAACAAATCTACTGCCTCTTTCGTTATAACCTGACGATAAAGTTGTTGATACGTCGATGTCATGTACTTGTACTGACGAATGTTATGAGCAGGTGACGGTGGTGACGGCGCTGCTATCAAAGGTGATGGTTCCATGTTCTCAACGTTGAACGGGACGGACATGTAGTACTTCCACCTGTCCTCCACTAACATATCAAAGACCCCAACGTCATGCCAACCAATTATGAATGGAATAATGTGCCCCTGTACGTTATCCTTATCCAGTTCGGCTTTTTCAGCAGCTCTTATACCGGCACGACGCATCCGTGTCTCAAAATCTGAGTCTTCAACCCAGGCCTCCCTGTTTTGAAACATGTACCAATCTGAAAATCGGTCTTGGAAGATTTCTTGGTACCTCTGCAAAGGTTTCCCAGGGTTCTGTTGAATGTGGCATCATCTTACAAAGATCAACCGCACGGTTTTGATATTCCACTTCTTCGGGGCATTGTACCCATATAGTATCACACGGCTGACGGGCAATGCACCGAAACGCATCAGCCACCATATGTGCCCACCCCTTCCCCAACTCACTTGACGGGAAAGTCTTCCTGTACCTCCACTACCACGCGCTCCGCTCGGATTGTCAATCTTTGTCAAGTACCTCATCCCATCAAACAAATATCTCCCGAAGCAATTTCTAATGTACTAATTCACAGAACATGGCGGGCTTGCTCTCTGTCCAGTTCTATTTCTTGTAAACAGATGATCGATGATCAAGTTTCAATGGATGAAATGTTCGATCTTGCTCATTGTTGTCTTGAACGGTTGTTTGATGGTAACCAGAAGTGCAGGTTTCTTCAACTCAATACTTGCATAGTTCTTTGCACCGAGTTCAGTCTCAAGGGGTACGCCCCATGTTGTTGTACCGTTCTGGATGATGATGCAATGTTTTGCGTGGCAAGATGCAGAATAGGCGGTAGATTTTCTTCGTACCAGCGGCCCAATTTGGAAATACTTTTGTCGGTATTATGAGTTCCGGTTGACGTTCAAACTTTGCACATTTTGGAACTTTCCGTCCCCTTATCCAGACTGATTTGAAAATTATCATCTTTTATGATTCTACCGCACTGGTTCATTAGAGGTATAAAAAATTCAACACATACTACATCGTTCATTGAGTTTATTATCAATCACAATCACCACTTACTACTCTATTTTTGAACATTTGGCAATGTTTAATAAGTACATTCACACAATTCCCCCTTTTCATATGACTCTTTCCTTCTTATTCAAATTACGTGTACGGTCCTTATCACTATCATTTTCCATAGTCATATACAACGCGGCAAGTTTGCACCTTAGAAGACTATCGTGTTTCCTAACTCACTGTTGAATTCTCCTATACTGCAACCCTCATCCCTTCGTCAGTCATCCAAATGCATCCATTGTTATTCATCAAATCTACCTGTAGTGATTTCCGTTCTGATTGCTCTTTTACAACATCAATTCGCGCACTCGCCGCTTACACATTACCCTTCACATTATTAGTGCCTTGACCTCCGTATTGTTTTCCTTTCCGCTCGGATTCCACTTTTCTCAACTTTGTTTCCTCCTCCTCCTTTTTCAATACTTCGTCCATTTATTTCCTTTCTTGTCCACTTTTCTCACCACCTTCCACTACCTGTAAATGTATCATCATGTTATGTAGAATAATTATTTCGTTGGTGATGTCCCCTTATGTCTTCGACTCCTGATTCCAAACAGAATATTATAATAGTCCATATCTCAAACGAAATGAATAAAAGAAATGAGATACTTTCTTCCGTACAGTACTGCAGATGGTTGTAAAGTTGCGCCCAGCCGAGCTCTTGTCGTCACCGTCTGATTCAATAAATATTGACCATAACGGAAAATTTCCATCAAAGAATAAGTTTAGCAATTTCCTTCTCGTACTTGACGGCATCAACGTATATCCACTGTCATGACACATACCAATATCCGAACGGAAAATATCTTGGACTACACTTGACGTTGTTAATGCGTTGAATTTACTACTCGTACTGTATTTTGCAGTATTCCAAGACTAACAGTATAATTCCATGTCCACCCACCCCTCGGGTGTAACTTGTACATTACTTCTTTTAGACTCTGATAAATGACTGTCCCCGGATGTCTCACCTTTAGAAAATTCAACACATTCTAAAAATCCGGTACACCCCGGAAACGCTTCCCTTGCAAAGGATTTATCTATTCGCATCACCTCATTCTAGTTCAGTTTTCGATTTAAGAACATATCACCATACTTCTTCACCAGAAAATTGCATAATTTAACGACATATGTTTTCACTTTTGTGCATTCTATGACATCCATGTCCCACCGTGCGGTCGTATAATTTCCAGATTTAATTGCTGACAATGCTGTCAATATCTTGGTCTCTGTCGTGATGTCAGCCTTCCCAGCACTGGTACTTGTCAATAGCCATATATCGGGACGGAACAGGACCAATTCGGCAATCAATTGATTGAATAATTGTTTTGATATACTGAAAATTTGTTGAAATGCCCAATCTGTGCACACTTTTCTCTGAGTATAAATACCTTTCCGTCACGGTTTAGGAACTCATGCAAATGAGCACTGGTGTGCATTTCCCCATATGACACACCGTCGTCCTCCTCGTCTTCATTGCCAAGCCCTTTTCCGATTTCGGCAAGAACCACCTCCTGCTGGCGATGCAATTCCTTGAAAGTTTTGAGTAGTTGTTTATGTTGTCGTCTTGTACTTCCGCCGTGTTTCCGTGTTTCCCTCTCCTTGACGCACCCTCCGTTATAAATCGACATTGCGCTTTCACAATATGTTGAATCCATTTTTCGCAATTCCATTTCCGAATGGTCTTATTTTCCGTCAACGGTCAACTGCTCTACTTCACACTAAATTGACAATGCCAATTTTACCGTCACGGATTTCCGAGCTCACTGACAACACTGTCACACGCATACAGCCATGATCCATTCGCAAGTCAATCACATGCACCCACAGATACTTTTTGCATACAGTCCCTGTGCATTTATTTTCTTCTTTCGACAATACAGTGAAGTGTCTTTTCCATTACCATCGTCACCACAGCACCGCTCATATTGCACACCACCCACACAGTTTCCAGATTCCCCCGGCTTATCATTCCAGTTGGTGCCTGTACACTCTTCTTCAGCTCATTGGTCCAAACGTTACGTAATATACACATAATGGAATTGAACCAGTGCATGCTGGG
>JAULBU010072351.1:0-10402 GCA_032358235.1 Odonthalia washingtoniensis | reverse complement strand
ATCGTCAATGTAGTTGGGAGAGCCGCTCCGCTTTCACGCCTTCTCCTTCGGCGTCTGTGTCGCGCTCGGTTATGTCACATGTTGACTGGGATATCGGTCCCCGTCCAACTCAGCAAAAACACTGGCGGAAAATTCGGGTTGGGTATCTGTAGGGGTAAAGATGTTCATCGCACGGTTTGTAGTTCGTGTGGAATGGAGTTGTGGTCTCTACAAAAATGTGCCCTCACATTTCATCCTCTTGTAAATGTGGCTCACAAACTTTACGTGGGAAAATTGTTGTCAATTTGGTGGGACTGTTTCAGTTCCCAGGGTAACCCCCGAGTCACCCTGCGGAAAAAACACGTGTACCGTTATAATGTATTTCCTGATGTAGTTCCTTTAAAATCAAATTTTTAAACTGTGACTTAATTTAAATCCTGAATGCACCCACTTTTGACCGTAAATACATTACTATACGCCGGTACTGTAGTGTAGGTAATGGCTATAGAACCATGTCATGTTGCTTCCGAATACAAACTAAGTTATATTTGGAAGCAACAGACAAAGTTGTCTTCACCTGCATAATACCTTCGCGACATAGAGTCTTCAGTTTAGGAAGACGTAAGCAACTGTCCAAGTGTCGATCCTTTCAATTTTTTTATTGTCCGTGTCCAGCCCCAGATCAATCAACGCATTATCCACGTAGTAACAGAAAAGCAGTATTCTATCCAGTGTGGTTCAAGAACACACCCAAAATCTATTATTACAATCACATGACATCTCAGTTGTCCATAATCGCTGTTTCAATGCCGTCCGTTCCTATAGTCTCGCATTACTGTAATTACTACAACATAGCTCCTTCTCTCTTCGGGCACATGAGATGTTATCACAGCGCCATCTAATATACTAGGACACCTTATTATCCCCTCATGGCGGTACTTGGAACATACCGTTTTTATAGAATCGGCTGTGGTCGACGGACAACCAAGATATTTCAAATGTGAAAAAGCATGGTGTAAACTTTCTCTTCGCTTCCAGTATATTTGTATATGTATAATAGGAAGATTGTTGGAAGATTAGCTATGTTGTTCGTTTTAGAGCATCCCTATCGATGAGAATTTGGTAAACTTAATTAATTTTGAACCTGCATCTGTAAACAGTCAAATAGGTGGATAAGAATACTCTTAGTATAGGAATAAACATGTGGATAGGAGTTCAAATCCCTTCCACCACAGTAGATTTGAAATTATTGATATGAATAATACGTATTACGGCCTCCGATCACATTCTTATCCACACGTTTGATGTACTGTACTCCGAAAACTAACTTTTAATATGAAAATTATTGTTTCTGAGGTGGAGCGAGAGTAAAATTTCAAAACTTTCTATTTCAATTTACCTGACCAACTGATTGCTAGGTTATTATCATTTGAACATTCGCTATGCTCATAATTTGATATCCCCTTTGACATTAACAGTTAACAAACATTTGCTAAAATTATGCTCTAAATAACAGTATATATAAAGTAGGAGGAACCATATTTTTTTAGACCATCTCCATATGCGTTAAATTTGCAATAAACAAATGTAAAACACTCAACTAGAAATTTATCGTCTTGTAAATGTTTTCTGACCCCACATGCGTCGCACATTGACTATTTTTCTAAATTCGAGTTGCACTTTCAAACTCTCAAATTACGCTGAGCACCGCTCGAAACTTATATGCCATAATAATATTACTATTTATTTACGATCCATATTAAATAGATCGCGCCCGAGCGGCGTGGATCCTCATTTTTTATGTTATATATTTATATATATATATATATCATATATATACATAGTTTCTATTTATCTCGTTATATATAGTTTTACAAAAACCAAACCTTTGCATTAGCTTACATTTAAACAAGCACACGCCACCAAATACCCATTACTGGCCAAACCTCAACTAAGAATCAGCCCATTTCCACAATGCATGTGCTCACCGTAATCCTACTGTTTGTCATAGGCACCCTAGTCGCCGCCACAACCCATATTACTACTCCTTTCGGCAACCGCATTCCCGCAGACCTTGTACGGGCAGCACTTCCCACCCACCTTCGCTTCACAGGCCGTTTACATGATCACCTATTCGAAATATCGCACTCCGCTTCGGTCATACAAGGACCTTTGGGCTTCAATCTCCCCCTGGAAAAACTTACTGAAACTCGCACAGTTGGCACGCACCCGAACCTACGCGTGACATTTAACGGCGCTGCTTACACATATCACACTGCCTCGAACAACCGTGTTCGAATTATATCTGGCAATGGATTCTCCCTTGTTCTGCAAGGTCGTGAAGCACGCCCGCTAGCTGTCTGGGGTAATGGTTTAAATTTACGTCCTGTACATACAATTATGCACCCTAATATTCTCGTACATGTACCACAAGACCATACAAAAAATGACATTGTTCATGTTGCAGTACATGCCTCAAACTCAACACTCCCAGCCCTACCTCTTGTCAACAGACAGGTTACATGTTTGGCATCCAACCCAAACGTCGTTGAGATTGCTGTCGCCTTCGACACAACCTTCTGTGACATCTATAGTGGATATACAGCGGCTGCGATAGGTGCTATTCAAGCCATACATGACGAGGCAAACATTCCCTACCGTCGTGACACTTGCATAGAACTCGCTCTCGTCCACCTGGAAGCGAACTGCGGGGATCCAAACGCCGACCCTTACGCATTTCTCAGGAACGGAGCTCTCGCGCTACCTGCGGCTTCAAGAAGTGAGTACATATTGGATATGTTCAGGACGTTCTACTCGGCGAACAGAGGTACCGTAGCAAGAGATACGGCGTTCTTCTTCTTTGGATTCGATGAGGGTACCGAAGTCGGCGGTAGAGCAGGCCTACCGGGAACTTGTAACAACATGGGGTATGGATGGGTTGAGGGAACGAACCCTTATTTATTTGCTCATGAAGTAGGGCATAATTTGAATTGTGAGCATGTACCTACAGGGATCATGATGGAATCATTAGACAATTCACAACTTTTCTTTGCAGCCACGTCGGTTGCTTCAATGAAGGATTTCATAGAAAATGGAGGCACTCCTACATCCTCTATCGTTTCCACATGCCTTGAGACAAACTCTCCAACCTGTGATTCTACATGCCCTAACGCGTGTGTGAATGATAAGTGCGTAGCACCAATGGAACCTGGCGCAGGATTCGTATCATGCAAGCTTTCAAGCCGATTTGTATACTGTACAGAACTGATCGACCCCGGTTTCGCACCGACTGATGTTTTCTATCAGCAGATTCCATGCCCCGCAGGAACGGAATTCGTCGGCGCGCCTTTCAACGCAAGTGACCCTGAAATGTTGTGCTGTCCAGATGGAGGAGGAGGAGTAATTGCACCGGCAACGTTACAGTCGGAGACTACTCTGGGACCATATACTTTCAACAATGTGCTATTCGTGAACACCATAATAGTGGATGGTGCAGTAACCTCAAATACCCCAGTAAGTCCATCAATATTCTATAGTACCATTTCAACGACTTGTGTAGTCGCCGGTTCGACACCCACCCCCTCCGTGACGAGCATAGCGACACCAACGCCTTCCTCCTCTTCGGTTCCTTCGGTGTCAGTATCAGCTTCCCCCTCTTCGGTTCCTGCGGAGTTGGTATCAGCTTCCCCCTCTTCGGTTCCTGCGGAGTTGGTATCAGCTTCCCCCTCTTCGGTTGCTGTGGAGTTAGTATCAGCTTCCCCCTCTTCGGTTCCTGTGGAGTTAGTACCAGCTTCCCCCTCTTCGGTTCCTGCGGAATCATTTCTTGCAACAGCCACATCTTCAACGATTCCATCAAATACTCCTTCATCATCTGCAAGCCGTGGTGTAACGCCAAGTGCGACAGCCAGCATAACGGGTTCAGCTTCAACCTCTGTGACATCTAGCCCAGCGACGACTATAACTTCCAGCCCAACTTCATTGGAATCGGTTACACCTTCATTCACATCAACACCATCGCCCGTTCTCATACTAACGTCAACTCCATCTGCATCCCAGACTAAAGTTCCCGCAGCAACAGGGTGTAGTGAGTCATACATAATTTCTGGGAAAAACATAGTATGTAGGTTAGTAGCAAGGGGTTCCGTTCAAATTCGTGGAGCAGGAAGATATCAACTGTTGGTGTATTCTCGGTTCGGGTCATTCCTATATACAGTGAAGGGGATTAATGGTAGGCGTCTTGCCGAAGTAAAAGTTTCATTTGCGACAAACACTGAAGAATCAATAGTAACCGACTCCTTTATTTTCGGAAGGACCAGGAGAAGGTTTCGAAAATTATACAGTTTTCCGATTGCAGATATGACAATTCCTAGCGATCGATCAACTTGTTGTGGAGGAAATGCCATTAGAGCAATATTCACGGTTAAATTATGTCGACGGGGTAATGTTTGCCGCACTGGAACTAGAAATCTTGCCTTGGGAATTCCTTGTGGAAAGTGCCAAACAGGAAGTTTCATTCCCATGAGCTTGTCAAAGAGATGTCCATCCTGTGTACGTTAGGTTATCAATAAATGATCGTACTCATACTATCTTTTATATGCACTTCCTGAACGCTACTATGACAACTTTTACAATCGAAATTGAGGTGATGCCTAATTGGAACTCTCCTATTTACTTAAACTTTTCGAAAAGTTATTCCGACAGTCATAATTTTTTTTTGAAAACAGTTTACTGGAACTGTTCAAGAAATGGTTTCAATTCAATTTACATACTTTTTCTTCTCTTTCCACATAAATAATACAAGATCACCCCGCCTCAAGTATCCGCATGTTAGCTGTCCCTCGTTGCAATAACAATGCATGCTTTAAGATATTTCATAGAACTTTTTAGATTTTTATTAACGATTGATACGATTGATAACAATAATTTGAAAATTGGAAATTGGAAATTCTTGAGTGGCTTCAAAACGGGAAACTATGAAGCAATTCACCTAGGTGCGAAAATCTGCAACTATCGAGACTTCGATATGTTAATAATGTTAGGAACTTTCAGGAGAATAACATACTTTCGACATTTGTATTTCCAAAACTATTTATGGGTGATTAGGTAGTGGGTGATGTGGGAAAATTGAGATTATTATATAATATTTGATTAAAATTTGTATCAACCTAAACAATTCCTCACGCAAAATGAATTCCATCAACAAAAACCATTGAAACTTACCGTTCCGCTTGGCCTAATGGTCATGGTTTGTAAGGGATTTTTTTTCTAGCCTTTTCAAGTCAGTTGCCATTACCTCACATACAGTATATTAATCTCATCAACAGCAAGTGAAAAGAACGTCTTTTGCCATTAAATGGCAAAGGAGGTTGTTCGCTTCAAGTACAGTTCACACTGGGTCAAATTTTGACCTAATGTGAACTGTACTTGAATTAGCTCTTTAAATAAAAAAATGTTTGAAAAAATGTTTTTATATAAAAACCGTCTTCCAATTATTGTTTGTTTTACGGAAATGAGGCCTCCCTGTTCCCTAAGGGCATCTCCAGTTAGGTGTTGGGTTTGCATTGTTTAGTTTGCAGTTGAGTTCTCCGGAAAAACTCAACGCAAACTCAACACCTTGCATTGTACGCAGTCAAACATATTTAAAATTTTCAATCTTGTTACGCGCGGCCAATGAAAATATTAAAAAAAGGAAGGGGATCGAATGAGAGTGATAGAGTCTACGAATATAGCACGTAACTGAGGGAAACAAGTAAACAGGCTGCACTGAATGTACAGTATGGTAGCACAGACAATGCATGATGTTATGTATTCGTTGAATACATAAATAGTGTGTCTGTGCTACCGGGAAAATTTTGGCACGCAATAATGTGACGTATTGTGCGAGATGTGTGACATCACGGAACGGTGAACGCGGGAACAAGAACCGGATCGGACGCCACGAAAGAAAGAAAAACCTGGGAAAAAAGGTGAAGAATAAAACCAGTGAGTGATTATATTGCACTGGGGATATTAAGATTATAATGGACAGTTGTGATGTGCCTCAACCGAAGCGGAGGGGTATAATCTCGAAAGACACGCAGAGCATTTTGTCGAATGGAGAATGGTCGGAAGGTGAGGAGAGAAGAATTATGCAGACGGAGAAAGCTGACTGTGAAGACTGGTGTGAAAAAGGTATAGTCCAATCTGTTGAAGATAAAGAACGTGAAAAAGAATCTTGAACGAATACTTTCCCATAGTCATTCGGCATCAGTCCACATGGGAAGCTGTGAGCTAGGAAATGTGGTAGATAGTGCGTGTGAGATCAGAAATGTGGCAACAATTAACCGTTGCGAACCCCCACAAGCTGGGAGAGATAGTGATCAATACTGCAGCATTTGACCGTTGATCAAATTAAACTCCAGATGAATATCTTCCTAGTGACAAGGATCTGAAGAGATGGAGAAAACTGGAAAAAGTGCAATGAGCAGGCTGCACGAATTGTTAAATCTTGCCAGTAGGGGGATGCGGTCTTACTACACAGGGAAAGGAGTGATGAATGATAATAATAATTATAAGTCAGGCCATGAAGTGGAGAGGGAAGTTCTAGATAATTGGGAGCATGACGAGATTACTCCAATAAGAAAGTTTTCCGGGAGTATTACCCATGACAGAAGTTGTAAAACTGTGGAATATGAAGGTGTTATTAAAAGTAGTGGAAGTGTGGACAGACAACATTCCGAAATGGCTGATAGAATTGGCCAAACCAAAGAAGCTCGACCGAATCGTACGAAGAAAATTTGTGAAGAAGGGGAGAATGAAACGCCTCGAAGGTGACTTAACTTCACTGGGCTGAAGGGAGAGAGTGAAATTAACTGGAACCGTACAAGGAGACCAGAACTTGAGGAAGGAACATTACCGGAGATGATGGAAGAAGTGGTAGAACAAAACCGTGACGTTGGGGAAAAATTGTAGAAGGGTGAATAATGATGAATTAGATGAAGCTATGTACAGTAAATTTGTGGATAGGAAGCAAGGGATAGTACGAGAGGAGGATGAAAGGCATGGTAATATTAGTGGTGGAATTACCGTTAATAGTTGTGCGGCAGAAATGATAAGAGGGGAGAGAGGCAATTTCACAGGGAAGAGAAAAATTACACAGGGAGATCACGTGGATCAAAAAACAAAATTTGAACGTAAACATGGAAAAAGAAGAAAAGGGTAAGAGAAGTGGGGCCAGTGGACACCAAAAGAAGTATTGTATCTCGCAAAAGCATGGGTGGAGAAAACGAACCAGCTTGTGCAAAGAGACGACAAAATGTGGATTGGTGTAGGGGAAATGTGCAGAACAAGGTATGGTGAAACACTATTTAAGCAATCCATTCGAGTGAAATGGCCGTCAGTTGCAACAGATTGTCAGGCATGGAATGCATGCTACTGGAAGGTTGTTTTCATGAACCGTACAGGAAACATGCAAAAAGCCGAATTGATCAAAATGTGTCATGCTTTATTTCAAAGCCAACGGCGAAGGAGAAGGATAAAAATCCTGGAATAGGAACAACATTTATGTTTATTGAGGATGCAGAGTATCTGGAGGCTATTCTCAAGTTTTTAACGATAGATTAAACAGGGGGTGTCAACATAAAACGGGAAGAGCCATATAAATCTATAGTGACATCAGTGGATAGCGCTGTGACATCGGACATGGCTTCTATAGACGGACGTTTAGGTAGTGTTGTTAACGACACTGGTAACGGTACAAAAATTGGGTATTCAGTTAAGGTTGGGGTGCAATTGAGAGAAAGAAGTGCGATAAGTGAGTCTGTTCCAAATAAAATGGAAGATAAACATGAGAAAGGTGATGGTTTAAGTGGGAATGAATGTATAGGCACACCGCCTGGAAATTTCGGAGTTCAACTCACACTTCCTTGCGCAGTAGAAGATGTTGAGATACTTGATGCGGAGGGATCGTCAAACAGAAGAATGCGTGGTGTGAAAAGTATGAAGAAGAAAGAAATTCACGAAAGGGGGACAGAAACATTTCAGAACTCAATGGAGAGTGTTAGGGTTGATATGAAACGCACAAACGACTTGATAAATTCAATAAACGTAAGACAACAGCGTGCTTCAAAAAGAGAAAGCGTGTTTACGGAACTACAATTTCTACAGAAAGGAACAGTAGAATATGAACGGATGGTTAAAAAATTATTGGAACTTAGTGAATATGAAAACCAAGAAGAATAGAAATAGGAGTGATAATATGAGCTGGAATCCAAAAAGATGTAGATTTAATAAAGAATGGAAAAATGGTTTGATAAAGAATTGTAAGTGAAATGGTGCATGTACTGTTTTATAACAGCCATGTAATATTTTATTATGAGCGACGAGATCGGATTGTAACCAAAAATGGGTATTATAGTCTGTGAAAGCAAAAGATCTCAACATCATTCTGTCTGCCTCTTCATTTATATTATCATAACGCAATGATTTTGCATAATTAATATTATGCGTCAACTCTGAGGCAGACTGCCACATGCGTTCCAATTCTGTCGTCATGACTTGTTTAACATCTATGCTTGTTATTAAATCAATATTTCCATCTGTATACTGGGACATACGTATTAGTATGTTTTGTAAAATTACGCAACAGTTCTATATACGTACAGTTTTGTTCAGATCCCATCTCCGGCTTTTCCGTCGTAGTATCTCGAAGCGTGACTGTAAAACACCGAACAGTCTCTCAATGTATTTTCTAACAGACTCCTGTTTGAACGAGTATTTTTTTCAATAGGATCTACGGAATCGGAAACTGGACGTGCAAAGATCAGCCAACGAGGGTAGATACTATCGCTCAAAAAATATCGTAAATTATACTTGTCTGCATTTTCCAGAATCTCGTAGCCATCCGTTACGGTTATCCGAAAATATTCAGAAAAACTGTTCTGAAAAAAGGCGATCTTGCCAGTACTTTAAGATCGTTGTTGGTTCCGGAACGACCCGAAAACCAGGACCGGCAATAGAGACTATGATCGCACCACCCCTCGCACTGGACTGTTGCAGACTTAGAGTACCTTGAACTTAAGTATTGCCCTTTTATAGATGCTGGACAATTCTTCCAGACATATTTCATACAACCCATAGCGCCAATACATTACGGGAAACCTACATCTGTATATTCTTCAAAAATGTTCTCTAATTCCGAACATGCTGGAAATCTATTAAAAAACGACCACGGTATATTTCAATCAGATCTATACAAAATTGGCGAAAGTATAAACGAATAGACTCCTCTGACATACAAACAGCATCGTCAAGACTGTCGGTGGATGTTCCAGTTCTCGGGAGGCGTAGTGACGATAGCAATTTATGATCTGTCGGAATGCAATTGTAGCCGAGTCCATTTATTCTTTGTTTCCAATAATCGGGTTTGTGTCGCAGTAGCTCGTCTCGCAGTTGAAATTATAGGACACGTGAGATGGGAAAAAGGAGCCTAAAAATATTGTCTGGAAAGGTGGGATTTATTTCTATGTAATACTTCACCCAAGTTGATTTTCCTCGGCGGTAGTTAGGACTGCCCTCAATGTGACCTGCACGTTGGTTTATTGCGCTGAACATTTCAGAGTCCATTTAATGAAAGATTTCCATTACAGAAATCACAGCATTGTGTTGTTGATATATTTCTAGCACCAAAAGGTGCTGTTTTTATGTCCTTGTTTTTTCAATTTTCAATTTCAGTTCTTTTGAATTGAGTGCCATATCAATTATATAATTTAACTTAGACTGATTATTAGTAAGGCTGTATGAAACAATTTGTGAGATGGGTTTTCAAGTTTTAACCGAGCGGTATTCACTTCACCTGAAAATTCGGATTCAGGTGTGGCAGAACTGGCGGGAAAGGGCATTAGGTACGAGACCATCGCCAATAGTGAAATACAGACAAATTTACTTACACAGGCTCCTGGTGTATGCAGTATATTATACTTCATATATTATATGAAATTAGAAAATACAATTGGAATAGTAGCTGTAATCAGAATGTGTACAGTTCTAATTTTCATACGTGTGCAATGTGTAATGACAAGAGAGAATCTCGCCGTCGTCGTCGTAAATTTTTTTTTTCACGGACAACTATTTATTTGAAATTTTTTTTATCCACTCTATACGACTGCCCATGCTCCATATGACTGATCATTACCGTTGTGACCTATACCTCACATATTGCGTGCGTTACGTTGCGTTATTTCCATTGTCTATACCTAACATATTGCGTGAGTAGCGTTCACTGCTGACCTACTACATCAACAGCATTTGCGCTATCAACGACATAATCATCAACGAATATCGACGATGGGTGCACAGCGGCATGAAAAAACAACGACAAAACCAAAGTTATCATAATCGTCGACAAGACAAGTTATTCCATTGTCAGTAACTGTTGTCATCGTAA